>QFDD01120897.1:0-45051 GCA_006871305.1 Vachellia collinsii
ACATAGGAAAACGAATTTCATGGAGTTAAATCTTAGTTGCCAATGTAATATTAGCTAAATCAGCATAAAAAGTGGGAGCTAGGAGTCTTTTTTTTTGGCACTTCCAACATAAAAAAATAATACAACCAGTCTATGCGCAATCAGTTTGTTTCTATGCAATTCACATCCCAAACTAGTTTATTAAATCAGTCAATCTAATTTAATTATCTAAATCAAACCACATCATTTGTTAAATTAGACAATCAACTGAACCCATTAATCAAACCAATGCTCGAAATATGTAAGAAAAGAAACAAATGTTAGAAGTCTAGCTTCCAGCTTGCTGTAGCACAGTCCTGTTCAGAGAAAACAATATTATTTTTAGGGAAATTGTCAACAATGCTGCTTAGATGTCTTCTATTCACTCCTTTGCATTCTTGATAATGATAATTAATCAGACAAGGATTATTTGGTATGACTAGAGAGAAATAAAAGCTTGTGTTTTTCCTTATATAAGAGATTCTTGTTCTTTTTCTGTTTAGAAATGCAATCCTCACCTTACGGTTCCGACAGTTGGTGTGGTGGTGAACACGCTGTTGAGCACAGCTTCTCCAGTGAATCACACGAGGAGAAGGGGACCGAGAGAGATACAGTGAATGTCATTGCAGAGGAAGCAAAACGAGGGGACTGAGAGAGTGAGTGAGTGAGAGAGAGAGAGAGAGAGAGAGAGAGAGACTTTTTCACCGCCACAGGAAGGAAAAGGAAAAGTAGGCATCAAGTAAGTTTATAATGAGAAGAAAAAAAATAAAAACATTAAGGGTAGAAGGGTAATTGAACCTATAGAATTTATTACAATGAAGTCCCGCGGGACTTGACAATAAATACGCGATTTCGTGGGACTGTTTAATCATAAAATCCCTTACACGGGACCTGAATGTCATTTTCCCAAAATTATATCTATATATAAAGGGTAAAGGGTTAAATTCATTCCGGAAGTTTTCACTCAGGAGCGTTAGGTATCTGAAAGTTTTTTTTGGCTCAATTTTACCTCAAAAGTTTGCAAAACGTATCAGTTTTGTCCTAATTGTTAGTCAATGTTAACTTTAACCTTTAACAGACATGTGGCCTTCTGTATTTAGTGCCGCGTGGTGATAAGAGGCTTATTATAGCGTCATGTGTCAGTTAACGATCAAAGCTAACGTTGACTAACTGTCAGGGTAAAATTGATACGTTTTGAAAACTTCAGAGGCAAAATTGAGTCCAAAAAAACTTCCGGATACCTAATGCTCTTAAATAAAAACTTACGGAGTGAATTTGAACATTTACCCATATATAAATATATCACCTTATTATTAATGGTAATAAATCCCTCATTAATTTCTTCCCAAAAAATTATTGAATGAGAGGTCCCAAAATCTTAAATGCTTTAACCTTTACAAGATTTTTTTACCAAAAAATTAATTATATATTAGGTAAATTTCAAATAATATCAAAAACTAGTTTCATTCACGATTCTGGAATGTGGGTGCAGACTGAGATGCCTTTGGACGCCGGTGTGGAGTACGGGAAGAAAACTGGGCAGCTTCTGCAGTATACGGAATGCCATTCGGACCCTTTTGAGGAATAGTGCTTCATGAATGTCTCAGAGTTTGGATTAACTCTTTTAACAATAACTTTTATCTTAATTTACGTAAATGTTATTTTTAAAGAATAAATTCTATAGAATAACTTCTGAGAAAGTTGAAAAGAATAATTTTTGAACCATAATTTCCACCCCCAAATCATAGTTTTAAGAGTTAAAAGTTATTTTGGAGAATTTAATTATATTTATCTACCACTTCTGAAACCATAGTTTTACACCCAAAAGTTATTCCGTATTTTCAAGATATCTTTATCAACAACTTTTTTTAAAATCTTAATTTTTTTTCAAAATCAAGATTTTGCATGTTTTGAATCAGATTCATCAATCTCATTCACCCTTAAGAGTGAAACCCCAAAACAGATTACAGTGACCCAACTACACTGTCTCATCCTCATGACATGGCCTTTACCACTGTCCATAGCCAAGGAACTCGCCGTGAAGAAATGCCGCTTTCCAGCCCAATGCCTGAATTGTACTGCTTTTTTGGATTGGGGCGGTCAACCTTTTCTGCCCGCTAATTGGTTTTTTATCCTTGCTTCATTTTTTTTCGTAGCTTTCTTATACGACAGAATTGTAATCCAGAGACACTATGTTCTTAAATATTCCGTGCTTCACAAATGAACCATATTTGATATGAAATTTCACCCCTGCTATACTAGATTTACGAGGTTATAAAGCAACATTTTGCACTCTATTATTCCGTGCTTCATTGGATGTACCTTTGACCTGTAAAGAGATAAATGAAGTGAAAAGGACAAATTTGTGTCATAAATTCAAAAGATTTGATATAAAGTTCCAGCCCGCCCATGTTTTCTTGTCAGAAGGGCTTGCAAAGTTCAGTTCGAACATGTCCTTGCTAAGATTTTCACCAGATCCACAAAAATCAATGAGCTTTGCTACGATTTCTGCACTTTCTTGCACATGTTGCATGTTATAAGGATCAGTCCACAATTTATTAACCAGCTGCAGCCTCCTTTGTTTCCCCACTGCTGGAACTTCCCATTTAGCATAAAGCAGTTCTCTTTCATCGGCCGCAAGTTTAGAGCTCACTCGCTTAGCCAGATACTCCCTTTCTTGCTTAAGAGCTTTGATGCTACATTTGATTCAACAAGCCAACAGCAAATAATTAAAATCATGTTATTCTCACATTCACTAGTATATCTCATTAGCCGAAGTAGAAATATGATGCAGAAGCCCACGCCCCTTCCACTTAAAACAAACAAAGAGAAAGAAAAGAAGAAGAAAAAAAAACTATTGTACCTTGCAGAAACAGAGCCTGCTGGCTCATCTCCTAAGAGTGCAGGACTAGCATTCCCTAGCTCTGCCAGGTGTTGCTCCAGCCATGTCAATCTTCGCAGTTCAACTTCCAAATATATATGATCAGAAGGGTCTCCCCTCAACAAAAGATAAAACTGTGTGCGATGTACAAGCGAAATGTGGCATAAATGCCACAGCATGACGATTTGTTTTCTATTCTCTTCAAATAAAATATGCCATGGTACGGGCGATCGTGCTCTTGTATCTGTTTCTTCGTTCACGAAGTTGTTTGCTTCAAGCTCCAAAACCTGTTTTTTTTTTTTTTTGGGGGGGGGGGGTGTCAAAAAGAAGCACATTTAAGGACTTGCATTATCCGCAACATTTGTGGTTTTACGTTAATAGACAATCCTTTGCTGCTACTTTTGAGTAATACGGCTAGACATTTCATTTCATATGATCTCTATCATTTTAAATTTCAACCATCTAATTTTTCTGTTTTTATTTGTCCAAAATAATCTACCTTTAGATTCTAATATTTGTTTTATTAAAGGAAGTTTGGAACGGCGTAATCAAAAGTTTACACGAAGTATTTCCAATTATGAGTTATGGCTCTGTGTCCTATCGATGTTAATAAAGTGAGTTAATCATAGTGGTGATTTCTAGGATTATTTGATGTAAAATAAATTTTACCTGGCGAACCAGAAGCTGCTTTTGGTAATGCAGTTTCGCTACTAGTTCTTTTAACTCAGTAACATAAATTCTGAAGCTTCGAATATTCTCCTCAACAGCATTCTTAAACATCCTCTGAATCTTTTTAACATTCATAGACTTTGATTGCTGCATAGCTGGACTTCCTTTCTGTGACCTTAGACATGTATCGCTACCTCTGAGAGAAATGTCATTTTCAGGTGCCTTGTTCTCTGTTTCATGTTCCGTGCCTCTAGAAGAATAGGATAAAGGTGAGCATGGGGCGCGTATTATATGTTGCACGTTGGGGCTGTTGCTTAAGCTGAAAGGAAGAATCTTCTTGGTTTTCAATGGGGTCTTATTCTCTGGACTCCCTTCCGTACTCGGAAAAGATAAGACTAGCTTGTCAAAGGATTTTTGAACATTCTCCAACTTCCTTTCTAGAGATGCAACAGTACTCCCTTGAGACTTCAAACGAGAGATCTCTTCCATCAAGTTGGCTTTGTCTGCAACAACAATATGTTCTGGAGTAGAGCTAGCTACTACCATGTCTTTTATTTCAGACAGCACTTTCGACATAGCTTCAGCAGTTTCTTGATTTCCGAACTTGTGGGCCACAAAATCCTTATGCAGATTTTCAAGTGCTCGATTTGCATCCTCACAGAGCTGTAGCTGCCGATTCTCAAGCTTCCGGATTTCGGTAACCAGTACGGATGGATCGGGAGAAGCCAGTAGTTTCTTCAGTATTGCATGCCTGCCTACTGCTTCTCTTCGCTCTTGAGTACTTTCACCCCGAGTTGATTCATTCTCTACAGGAAAAGAGAGACATCTAACGACTTGACTAGAAGGCTCCTTTTGATCTAACCCCTGCAACAACTTAATAAGTTTCGTTGAGAGTAAAGTAATGTTCAATAAATGTTGTCATAATCTCTTACAATCTTTTGAACTTTATTCCTTCTTTCAAGTTCAAATTGAGATTGTGCAAGCTGCCGCTTCAGCTCTTCCATCTCATTCTCCATCTGCAAATATGAATTTGTAATCATCAAGTAACTGCTGATTCTCTTTCTTCATTCAAAAGAAAGAGAGGGATTGTAGAAACTTCAAGAAGGTCCCTTTTTCCTTTGTGAATTATATAAATGATAAGGTGTTAGATATCTTTACTACCAAGGTTTCATATAAAACCATCACCCGTAGAAAGTTCTTTAAGAAACTCAATCATGTAGAGATTTAATTATTAAAAACCAAACAGTTGTTTGCAGAAATTTTACACTTAAGTATCTGCATAAAAGTGCCTATAACTTTTTTCCCTTTGCATAAATGCCTTGCTCGCCTATTGTAGTGAGAGTTGACTGATTATAGCCAGTTGTCAGAATTTGTTTGCAAAAGGAAAAGTAATTGCATCGGTAAAAAAATGTGAAAGCCAAGAGGAGTAACTACGCTTTTACTTGAAATGCAGAGATTATGGCACATGATGAAGATCCTTGACCACTCTTTTTTTTTTTGCCAACTGAAAATCCTTGACCACTCTTGCTACAAAGCAATGAAAAGCTAAAAGCTCCAAGACATAATAATCCATATAGAAGATTAGGGGAGGTCATTCTACAAATTAGTGCAGCCGCATGAAAATTACCACCATGTATACCTGTTGAATTTTTAACTCTTTTTCAGCTAACAAAGACCTTAAACATGAAGATGAATTTAGTTCAGGGCTTCGCAACTCTTCTTCAAGCCTTGCCACTTCCTTTTGCAAGTGCTTAACCAGTGTTTTATCTGAAACAATCTGCAGAAAAAGAACCCCCAGCTTAAACTGGCTATTTTAATTTGAGGAAAGTAATTCTTAAAACACAATATGAAGTGCACTAGGTAGTAGGATTTCTACTAAAGAAAAAATGACTCTACCAATTTTAGGCATTAGACCTACCATGTTTACTTGAGCATTATTAATGACATCCTTTGCACTGGTTGCAAATGTTAAAGTATTTCTTGTCTGATCCACATGACTTAATGCTGGACTTATAGCACATATAATTGCTGTCCGAGCGTTACCCCCAAGCGAAGTCTGCAAAATTCTTGTAAGCTTTGAACCTCTATATGGTATGTGACCACGTTCTCCACCACTGCATATAAGGGACCCAAAAGCTCAATTAGACGCTTGTGTTCTGACCGAATTACGTAGCACTGAAGTAATTTATCATATCACAATAATCAAGGCCACTTTTAAATTACTCACCCTCCCAGAGTAAATCTTATTTTATTGGAAAAATGAAAATAATCAAACAGCTCTATTTAACAACATAACTTAGGTCCAACAAAGTTTTTAGACAATCAGAAAAGGTGCCATGTTTGCAGAAAGTAGACTGTTAATATGCCTTTTGACTCAATAGGAAGCACCTTAACAAGACCGTCATTAAAATAGTTGGGATTCTTTTTAACACTCAAGTTTTTATCAACACCTTGGGATTTTTGCTTCAAAAAATCAAACATCAATTAATTTATGGGTAATCATTTTGTCCTAAAAGAAGAATATAACAAGTAGTTCCACTTGCATTGGGACATTTTACTGATATCTAGTGCTGCTAACCTTAACTTCCTGATGACTGTTGTGAGTGTCAATAAACTTCGGTTAATGTGGCTGCCTTCCTTCAATCTTGCACCGCTTGTTTTTGTTTGAGAGATACGTTCACTTCCAGCAAGATCCACCAGATTCTATAACATTAGAATTCCAATCAGTATGACTTACTTGATACGAAAAATTTCAGGTCAGAATAAAGTAGATATAGCATACCAGACTGGCCAAATAAGACTTCACACGGCCTGAACTTTCCCTTGGACTGCTCTCTATGGTCTGATATACATACATCGCAAATAAAAATTGGTTCAATGCTGGTAGAACTATAAGAAGAAAAGGTAAACAATGATTACATATCAATATATACGGACAACCATCTTTAACTTTAGACTTAACTAGTTAACTGGAAAAAGAGAAGTGAGAAGATTGACCATGTCAAGAGGGCATAGAGAGACAAGATTTATTCCAGCAGACTCCAAGGATGAAAAAAATTTAGTAAACTTTTGGACTGAGTAGTTAAATGATTACTCAGACACTAATATGCGTGCTACATCTTTATAATAATTGGAAACAATTTGAGCATACCAGCCTGATTATTTGATGGGATCTTGAGCTTTTATCATTGAGAGCAGTTTCGCCAACTTGCCTTTGAGCTGCGGATTACATGTTTGTAAGAATAATGCTAACATGAAAGTGATCCAAAACGGCAAACCCAGTAATGCTTTTCATATCTACTGTAAGGTGAATGTTATTTTTTAGAACAGCTTTGCTTCATGTTATACAAAGGAAATCGACTTCAAACATCCTCAGAAGTCAAAGATATCAATGTTATTTGCATTGTATGATGACAATCACTGCTCAAGAGAGAACTAGGAAGCCTCTGATTATCACTAGACAATCTACGTTACCTTCACAGATGCCGATCAAGTGCCTTAGATGTTGACCATCCTTGGCTACTTCTTCAGTTAGTTTTTCCACAACAGTCCCTTTCTGTATACCAAAAAAACAACAAAAAGAAAAAGAACCGTCGGTAAAGGATATACATACAATTTACATTGCAAATCTCATAGAAATCTTCTCGTTAACCATACCTCAGGATCATCCAAAAGCCGGAGAGGGCCGGATTCACGATTCAAAAGGTCTATGACCATCTCATTATAGATTTCCATTGCGGAGACTCTTAAAATAAAATCCCTCCCGGGTGTCTGTGAGATTGATATAAACAGAACGTTATTAAATGCAATTTTTTTGCCGTTGAACAACGCAAATAGACTTTGTTCATAGGATTTATTTTAGAACAGCTCCATGCTCTCACACCTCTCCTTGAACAAGAATATTCTACAAAACTTGGTATCAACTGTAACTTACATTCTCGATAAACGTGTAAATGTCCTGAATAACATTTTCAGTTATGCCTCTCATCGTGTATGTCTTACCACTGCTAGTCTGTCCATATGCAAAAATTGTTGCTGCAAGGTCAAATGAATGTAGAGAAATTAAGAAGGATCAAAAGGAAGATTTAATATGCCCCGTAAACAACTAAACGTTAAAATTTTGAGCTTCGAAGAAGTCACCATTAATTCCCGAAACTACTGATAAAGCAACGTCCCTTGCTCCATCTTCATAAACCCTTTGTGTCGAACTTGCAGGAGCAAAAACTTTATCTAAGTAAAAAAAAAAACTTATTTATATATGTCAACTTGAGGAGAAAATGCAATAGTAATCTTTAATAACTTACAGTAAAATGCAATAGTAATCTTTAATAACTTACAGTAGTGGAACCAGGTTCTAAAAATTGCGTATATAAAAATTATACATCCTTTACTCTTAACAACCAGAAAGGTGGAAAGAACAGGTTTAAAAAAAAAATTATTTTCATGAAATACATACCGAAGGTGTATACTGCCCCTGGCCTCTCTTGATTTGGATTCCTGAAAACAATGGTTTGCTCATCCAAGCAATCCCAAGCAATAAGGTCATACATGGCCTGTTCCTTCCGGTTCAGTGGCCTCATCCGAACGGTCACTAGTATTTTTTCCTCCCGAACTTTGGGACCACCGGGAGCAGATGAGAAATTCCTTTGTATCTTAGATAACGGAGTTGCTGGTGTTCCAACCATTGTGTGCCGTCTTTGGTTCAAGCTGCAGCTGTCTGCAGATTGGAAAGCTATGAAAGAAGTATACTCAGATATTAGTACCTTAATTACCTTTTTAGTGAGATTGGCATATACTATAATGGGTGTTGTAGCCATGTCTACTGGTTTTAGAAGGACAACTCACTAGCATAAAAGTACAATACACAGTGAGTTTATTTTTGTTGCATTCTACAGCTAAAATTCTGAAACTACCACTGAACAGAAAGCATGAGGTAGTTTAAAAATAGCGATAATGAGGTTCCAGTTTCAAAATGAGAAGGCCTAGCTTCCTATTTCACTGCTTCATTGGACGGAATCCAGGAACAGATTTCTCGATAAGTTGGCAAGATTGGAAATTATGGTAGCACGAAGTGGAGCTATCAAAATTGTTGAATAGTGTAAAACCTTGCAATCATTTAGCGAATCGTTCTGAAAGAAATCAAGAACACCTCGGAAAAGCATAAATGAGATCATAAGTTCAACAGCTCCACTGCATCAGTTACGGTCACCGTTCTCTTGAAACAGACAAGATTTTGAAAGACAGTTGTCGATCTTCATTATGCAGTACGTCGAGTACAAGAATATGGAACAGAAAATTCGGAAAGAAATAAAGAATGAACGAACGAACCACTTAAAACGAAGATTGAACTCCACAAGAGTGAAGAGGAGAATCGGGTGTCTACTATCGACGAAGTCTGGAGACTACTCGGTGATTCAAGATTTCCAAGAAATGCTCTGAAGTGCTCATATCTTAGCAGGGAGAACTGAGAAATGACATTGACTGCGTGCTCACTACTCAGTGGGGAGAGCGGGGGGGAGAGTAACGGTTACTGAGGACGCTCTTTCCGTTCAATGCGCGCACCTGGAAACCATAAACGGACATTTTGAATTTCTGGGTCCCACTGCGGATGAGCCGATGAGGTATGGATGGATGGACCTGTTCGCGGGCCGGAGCGAAGAATGTTGGGTCGGCTACAAGGCCTGCTTGACATGCTTCCAGCATTTTAAAAAGACAAGGAATAGGGATGGAAATAAAGTATTCCCTAATTCATGATTCTTTTTCTTGAGAGGAAATCTAAGCCCAATAAGAATTCCTCAGGTACCCCAAGATTTATAGGGATACATACAGTACAAGCAAAGAAGTAACTGAAGTCTCACAAAAAAAACAAGAAGTAACTCAATGGACATAGTATCGATATCAATTGGCAACTGGCCCGACAGAAAATTTGCCAAACCTCAATTATGTTCCCCTGCGGGAATGAAGGATGAAGGATTTTACGTGTAAATCCCAAGATATTTATCTATCAAAATTTGTGCGGTGAGGTGAAATAGGATGCAGCATTGTATAAAGCTTCGGTGATGACCATTTAAGGTCATCAACGGTTAGGAAGTTACATTCTCTCATTCTTTTGGCAAAATCCCATTTTCACCCTTAATTCAAATCATGGATAGTTTAGATTCTGTATTTTAAGGATTTAAATTTATTTATTTCCGTTTATAATAATAATTTTATTAAAAAATAAATATGGGAAAGCTAATCTTAGGGCTTGTTTGGTTTGAGGGTGGGTAAGGGTAGGAGAGGAAAAATGAGATCCTCCTCTCATTTGAATTGGAATTTTAAAGTGGGGGAGCCAAAATTTTAACTCATTTTCTCTCCCCTTGATTCCCTTCAATTTGGGGGTTTTTGGATGGGGCTAAATTTGGTGCCTATTTTGCCCTCATCTAAATTATGATATTCCAATAATACCCATTACACAAATAAAAAGACAAACCCAGCGTTTTCACCTCCACCTTGCTTCTTCATTGTCCACTCTCCACTTTTTGCTTTCGTTCACCTCACCTTCACCCTCCACTCTCCACTGCGTCTTCGGTTCACCGCGTATTCACCTACCCGCTCTTTGTGTCTTCATCCTCCACTCTCCACTCTTTGCATCTTTACCAAGTTGTCACAGCCCTCCATCCGCGTCTTCACACTCCACTCTACGACTTCATTGGTTTGGCATTACATCTTCCTTAGCTCGGTCTATTTGCTCCATGGACAAGGTTTTTATTTTCTTCTCTGTTGCAAAACCATAAAATCATATTGCCCATGGTTCTGATACATTACAATAATATGTGTTTTTTTATTTTATGGTTCCAATACACAATATGATTAGAATAAATTATATTTGATGGTTTTGATAAGTTTCTTGCTTGTTTGTTGGAACTTAGAAGAAATCAATGAAAATGTTTCATTGTGTTAATAGGGTGAAGGGGGGTAGGCGAGGTTATAAGTATAGGATTATATTTAGATTTTAGATAAAATTTGTTAGCAGTTAACAGAATGACTATGTAATGACATAAAAATATAACATGAGACCTTTCTTTCTTTATGCCTTTTTTTGTGGGAAAAATATTATGCGGTGTAAATTTAAAAATTACTCATACGATTAGTTTATTCCAATGCATATAAGAATGAGGAAAAGAGGAAACTTATTTACAGATTGCTTTCTTGTAGCAAATCCAACTAAAATGAGAAAAGAAGAAATCAATTATGCTTTCTTTATGTATTTTAATCAGTGTTATCTTGCTGCAAATCCAACCAGAATGAGGAAAAGAAGAAACTCATTTGCAGATTGTTTTATCAACAGTTGACTTGTCAGCCATGCTTAATGGGTATTATGAAAGGAGTAATGGGTATTATTACAATGTATTGATATGCATTATGATTCTATTATTGCTCTATGGCTATGTTGTTGATTAATATATTTACGTGTTTTTACTCATGTATTGATATGCATTATAATTTTTTACTTTGTAGGATGGACTACGAATTTGAATACATTTTACTAGTGCGACTTAGGTTTGAATTGTGCCAAAGAGCAACGGCTCTAGTAATGTGTGTTGTTGCCCAAGTATATGCCAATGATATTTGTCCTAAAAAGATAAGTTACAGTTTGAGTGGTAAGAGAGAGAGGGTGTATGATAAAATAATGAGTAGAATAAGTAATAGTCTATCTAGTCGAAATATTATTAGAATGACTCTTAGAGCTTTCTTAGAACTGTGTGGTATGTTAGAAAGAGAGGGTGGTATAAAACTACATGTTGGTCAAGTGTAGAAGAACAAGTTGTAAAAACTCTTTATATATTAACACATAATGTGAAAAATCATGAAGTCAATTTTTTGTTTAGACATTCCAGTGAGACAATTAATTGTCATTTTCATAAAGTTTTGATAGCTATCATTGAGTTAGAAGAAAAATTTGTTGCACAACCTGATAGGCCAAGAATTCCTCCTGAAATTCAAATTGAGAGTAAGCTCTTCCCATATTTTAAATATTGTGTTGGTGCTATAGATGGAACACATATACATGTCAAAGTGTCTGCTATAGATGCTCCTAGATATCATGGTAAAAAGCAATTTCCGACACAAAATGTTTTAACAATATGTACATTTGACCTGACGTTTATTTATGTGCTTCCTAGATGGGAAGGCACCGTATCTGATTTGAGGATTATTAAAGATGCATTAATAAGGAAAGATAGGCTTAATATTCCTGAAGGTAAATATTTCACCTATTTTGATATATTTTACATTCATTAGGGATTGTAATCCCATTATGGTAATTATCTTTATTTATAATAAGTAAATATTACTTTGTGGATGTTATATTCATGTTAGTAAGATGACTTATAACACCTTATCGAGGAACCTGTTGTCATTTGAAAGAGTACTCAAAGAGAAATCCACCCTTAAAACCTCCACCATAAGGATGCAAGTGTAACGATTGTCAGATGAAGAGCTTTGGAAAATGCTTGAAGAATGTGGATGTGATGTTGAGAGAATACCTGACATATATTGCTTTCTTATAGGTGATGTTGCTAAGCTTAGGATAGTGATTCAATGTCCACCTTCAAGCAGGAAGCAAGTGATCATGAAACTATTCTATAATTCTATTTCATTAGATGGTTATCTAGCTATGTATATTTTGGTAGATGTTAAAAAAGTATGGCTTTTGTATATTTTAGTTATTAAACTACTTATAATGCATTTTGTATATTTTGGGAGATGCCTAAAAGGTATGGCTTTTGAGTATTACATGATGACTAGGAATTTTTTGTTCCATATTCAAAATAGGAATTTGAACATGTTGTAATCACTTTTTGGTACATGGACTTTAAACTTTTTGTTGCATGTTCAAAATAGGAATTTGAACATGTTGCAATCACTTTTTGGTATATAGACTTTTGAATATTGCAACAATTTTATAAAAAACATAGTTTGCGAGTATTATTGATTTTTTACATATTTTTTTTATGCTTAAAATGGAATTAGTTAATTTTATTAATGAGATAGTATGGGTAAAATCATGATGATTTAAGTTTAAATTAAAAAACTGAACAATTCTACTTGAGCTCCCAAAAAAAATTAGGGGTAAAATAAAACTTTTAATGGTTAAAAGATAAAATTTGTTAATTAGTCTTTTAAAATATTTTATTTAACTAATTACAAATAAAAATATCATATATCATTTTATTATATGTATATTATAATATTAATTTATTTTGAAGCAAGAGTTAAATTAATTTAAATGTGATAAAAATAAAAAGATATAAATTAATATGTGATGGTAAAATAGTAAAATTATGATTACCATTCCTTCCCTGCAACCAACAGGGGTGACAGTAATTTGATGTTGTGGACGCAAGCCAACCCAGTATTGTTTGCGTGGCAGAAACTGCAACTGAGGAGTTTCACCCTTTCATGATCTGTGATGTGACTATGAGCTGTGTTGGCACAAAAAAAAAAAATGTGACTATGAGCCGTGCCATGCATGTGGATGCTTGGTCGGGTTTGATATCCTCAAGTAATTACGAATACACGTTAAAATTGGGCTGGGGGATGTAAAACCAGCAGCACCCCTAGGGAGGTCATGTTGGGTCTTGCTCCACTGGGCATCCAATCTTGAATTTTTTTTAATATAAATATTATACTCTTATAAAAATTCTTTTAATCGGTATTATATATTTGGCCTTCTCTATTTTACATACCAATCGATATTATAGTTTAATTGCTTTTGGAGGCATACCAAAGTTTCCTTAAGAAATTATTTCTATCTATTGTTAATTCTCATTCATTAAAAAAAATCCTTCAAACATCATGCTAACAAGACCTTGTATATTTATTTCCCACACTCTCATTCGTTTAGCCTGGACGTGATGGGGAGGCTCCATCTCAGGAAGGATTGGAGGTGGATGCAGTGGTTGGGTCAACATTGGAGAGCACGAGGGCGTCGCCTTCAACCTCCAAAGCGATGAATGAAGTAGAGTGTTAATAATTGCAGCTGAAGATGTGGCCGTCTAATCGTGTTGCGTGCAGTCGTGCAGGGTCACACTCACAGCGCACATAGCATACAGTTCAGTCCAAAGAAGCAAGGGTTCGTGTTTTACATTTGCCAATCAACTTAAACGGTCTATGTGTACATGCATTTAACTGAGACGAACATAGTGCTACTAAAACCTTGACACATTAGCAGACTTTTGTAGTGGAGAGGGTAAACTCTGAAAATGAATAAAACCTTAGGATGTAATCCCCATAAAAAAAAAAAAACGAATGTACGTAGACCATGGAAATTTTGGGGGTCTGAAAACTGAGTTTTCCAATTGGAGCGAAAAACATGCCAAACTTGTGATTGGCTTTGATTGATGTCCCCTCTCACCAATATCCCTTCGGCAACAACCCATTATTCCTCATCCCATTACAATGCCCCCCTCCTCAAATATTCTCCTGCCCCTTACTCCTTGCTTCCACACCAACCATGTCTCCCATTACTATCCTTAATTCATTTTCTTTTTCTTCTTCAATTGCCCTTTATTTCATCTGAAGGAAACGCCGTTACCCCTTCCGTTCAACTCCTACACCGGCCGTAACCATATCATTACATTATTTGTATTTTAAAATGAACATGTACTCATCTACAATCACGAATTGCATCCCAAGTCAAGGTGGAAAGATACATTCAACTTTAAATGAGGACGGATTTTAAAAATTACAATTAATACCTCACTTGATTACGTATCCACACTGATGGCCGCGTAATGATTCTAAATAAACTCGTTTCCATAGGGATTGGAGAGAGCATCTTTGGGGACATCCCTGCTTCATTAATTATAGTATCCCCTCCCAGCAGCCACTTGACCTCCTCCTTTTTTAGTATCCACTTCAGTTAAAATACAATAATTTAATAGCTTGAACATTGTTCTCTTTTTATCTTAGTTTATTCATTCATCGCAAGAATTTTTGTTCATCCGACGATTCCACATTCAAGAGAAATGATCAATAAAAAGTCTACACTGACATTCATTAATATTTCAAACTTGCTTAATCTGGACGTCGATTTTCCCTCTGATACTGTTATTTGGCCTGATTAATATCATCTGGCTAAATAATCAATATATCCATTCAATTACACTGTAATATTATTTACAATCATGAACAATGACATCTACTTTAAATTCTTGTTTTCATTCATATCATGCCATTTGTTTTGAACGAGAATTTCTCTGATATAAAACATCGATTCGAATACCAATAATAGAGGTGTATAATCAAAACCAAAACAAAAATAATCCCCAAGCTACTTTAAAAGTTTTTTTCCCCTTCTAAAACATATATATCCTCTTATTAAAAGTAATTATACTTGAAATACTGTCACATGTTAAATGTCAGATAGTGGACTTATTGATGAATGCTGTTAGGCATTGGAGGTATCTAACTGATGATAATACATGCACAGTTTGCAAGCAGGGTACAAAGGATATTATCCACATTCTTCGTGATTGTTTGCGTACACAGAAGCTATGGAAAGAACTGATTGGTTCACATTTAAACAGGCAATTCTCTACACCGCAGCTGCAAGACTGGATTAAAGGTAATGTTAAGGGGTATGAGGTTGAACGAGTAAACTTGGGGAACTTATTTGTAGCGGTCTGTTGGGAACTGTGGCGACATCGGAATTTGTTTGTTTTTTAGCATAAGGAAGTCAAGAATAGTAGTGTTATTCACAGTTCTAACGCGGTAGTGGCTTCTATGAGTCAGACCCATCAAGAGTTATCCGCTTCATCAATTCTTAGGGGTGTAGGGAGAATCTGTTATGAAACTGGGAAACCACTTGATGAAGGTTGGCATAAAAATCAATTTAGATGGCTCTTTCCCTCTTGTCTCAGCAATTAACGCTTGTGGAGGGTTGATCCAAGATGCTTTTGGAGCTTTCATTCAGGCATTTATCAGCCGGATTGAAGATGGAGACGCTCTCTCCGCAGAACTGTGGGCATGTGCTAATGGGATGAGGATGGCTTGGCAGCTTGGTCTTTGTAGAATTGTTCCAAAATAAAATTCTATTGAAGCTCTTGCACTGCTTCAGGAGGATACTAGTGAAACCCATGTTGATGTGGGTGTAATAAGAGAATGCAAGAGCTTATTGAATCAAGAGTGGGAAGTCTCATTGGCATGTGTACGACGAGGATGCAATCGAGCTACGGACTTATTAGATAAGAAAGGTTTGGCATTTTTATGGTGGGCTCCATTGCATTTCTTACCCGCTGAATGACATGATGGCCATTTTGCTATCTGAGGTAGGGTCTCGTGTTAGTCCTAACATTTGGATGGGTAGAGGGGTCTCATTGTTATATAAAATAAAAAAAAGAACACGACTGATAAAGAAGGAAGGAGAGGTGGTGGACTGGGCCCATGTGGCCATGTCTCATATCCGAACGAAACGGATTTCTGACCTTTCAAAACATATCAGAATAAACAGATCTAAATGTAAATGTAAGGATCGCCCAATGTTCGTCAGTCCTTGACTCTTGGTGTGACATATAGTTTGAATCCAGTAAAATTACCTTCAATAAGAAGATAACTATACTTAATAAAAAAATTAATACTATCATTAGAGAAGAAGAATGTTAAAATATTAAAATCTCTCCAACAGGTTTGCTTAGAATACATGTGCCTACCACGAAAAAAGAGAGAGAGAGGCTTAAATCAATATGAAAACCCCACCCCTGTCAAAATGTGTCATTGTTAATTATTTATTTTTACTAATAAAAGCAATAAAAACTAAAGTTAATTGTTACTACTCTCTCCAATTATATTTATAAACAACATTCTCTTTTATGAGGTTGATCCTACATATAAGAACAATTTTACTTTCTCTTCAAATTAAATGTATTTTTTTTTTCATTTTTTACTTCTAATTAGTTGCATATCTCTCTCATTTTTTCCCACTCTTTTTCTCTCACTCATAGTTTTTATAAGTAAAGGTATGTTTAGAAAAAAAATTATATCTCTTACACATTCATTACTTTTAACTAATTTTAACCGCTGGTTAATTTTACATGACTTGGGTAGTTGCTATTTTTTTTTACAATGGTAGTTGTTAGTTATAAAAAGCACATAATGGAGTACTATCATATTTTAATACCAAAATACTTCAATAAGGGTATGTTTGGTTTGATGGAATTGGATGTATGTATATGGAAATGAAATTGATTTCCATCACCATATCTGTTTGGTACTTAGAAATGGAGATGGAATTGGCTTCCACAATTCAACCAAAAGTACTGGAATTGATTTCCATGGGTCACCCCATGGAAATGTAACCAACTCCATGGAATTGCCATTTTACTCTTCCCATTTTTTTCATCTTCATCTACAAACCCATGGCACCCCAGCGACGGTGAGCATATCTACACCATGAGCAGTCCACCGTCGGTGACATCTCAATGGCCAACTTCACCATGAGCAATCCACTGCCGGTGACATCCCAAAGCCACAATGATGACCCATTCGTGATGTCAGTGAGCATAGCATCATGATACCATTTGTTAGTGAGCACCTCCAACCACTGTGTTCTTCAACTAGCATCTCCATATACCCATTTGTGACGGTGACAGATCCCCACTCTAACTTCAATATCTGCAATGGTGATGGTGAATCATATGGCTTCTAGTGTTCATGGTGATGGTGAATCATATGGCTTCATGATTGGGTCAGTAGAGGTTTGGTGGGTGTTCATGAGTGGGTCACCGGAGGTTTGGTGGGTGGTCAACCGACGGATGAGTAGGGGGTTTGAGGTTTGCAATGGATGAGGATGGAGGGAGCAAATATTTTTCTTTTAATGATAAGGGCATTTCAGTCCTTTTACATAAAAATTAAGATTCATTTCCAAGATATATCAAACATATCCAAGATATACTAAATTCCATATTCATATCCACATTAATTTCCATTTCCATCAAAACCAATTCTACATACCAAATGGGGCCTAAGATGTTAGTTATATTACTAGATCCTGCTCTATAATAAACTTGTTTAAAAATGTTTTAATATAAAAGATTATTCTATGATAGAGGTGCAAGGTGCTGTGAATCATCTATCAACTATTTAAGTTATAAAAAAAATGAGAGAGAATTAGAAAAAAGTCCCAAATTAAAGAATTAATTATAAAAATAAGACATTCCATACATATGCTATGAGCTTCCACAATATGTGCAACTGAGCTTCCATATTATGTGTAACTGAACAGGTTCCATCTTCCAATAAATTTTTTTTCCAAACTATTTAATATAAAAGTAAGAGTTGCAACCAACAAAGTTGGTTCAAGTGATAAACAATTTCGTTCACCTTGAGGCTATGTTTGGTTTGATGGGAGGGAAAGGAAGGGGATGGATGGGAGGGAAAGGAAGGGGATGGAAGGGTTTAACATTACCTTGTTTGGTTATATTGGAGGGGAAGGAAAGTAATGAATTTTTAATGATTCTATATTTGGTTCAAAAGAGGAGGGGAGGTGAGGTAATAACTAATTTACTATTATACCCTTATATATTAGTCTTTTTTTTTTACTTCTATACTAAACAAATTAATTTACACTTTATTATAAATTACATAATTTATTAAAACTCACTCTCATCTCATTTTGAGCTCAATCCTCACAAAACATATTTGACACTAACCCCTTAATTTCACACTTGGCCTTCTCATCTTTTCCTTCAACTACCACACCAATAAGTTTTTGCAGAACTTCCTCACTATCATTTCCCTCTTCATTTCCAATAATAACATATGTTGAAACCTTCTTCAAAACTTACCAACAAAAACACGGCACAAAATCAGGAAAAGAAACTAAAAATGCCACAAGGTTTGGACGGCAGTAATTGTTACGACTGAGCAATAAAAGGCGGCGATGGCTATGAGGAGTCACGAAAGTTTAGTCAGATCTTAAAAAAAGACGATGAGTAAGTAGAGTACAGGAGATCGACGAAGCTAGGAGGTGAAATGCTGATACTGAGGAGCGTCCATCTCATATTTGAAAATTGAATGCCTTTCTCTCTTTAATTGTGCATAAATGATGGAGAACAGAAGACTCAAGGATGAGTAAAGCAAGCTTTACGCGCTCTCACCTTTCATACTCCAATGATTAATGGTGAATTCAATCAATGGGATGAATAAGGAGGATCCGAGCAGAAGTAGTGTCAGAATGAAAGCAATTGAACTGATTTTGTGCTTTTGGAGGGCAGAGGAAGAAGCATCAAATGAACTCAGCAGTGCGTCTTTAACGTACAAGGGATATGGATGGAAATATAATAAAATTGATGGATAAATTAGTCATAATTTTTGGCTTTCTTAAAAAAAATTCCTAATTTAGAAAGATCCAAAATAAGTGGAAGGAAGGGAATGGGGGCAGATTTTGGATTCCATTCCCTCCACAATTTTAGATCAAATAAGTAGAGCGTTCATTTTCTATCCTCCCAACCAAACAGTTTCAAATTTGAACCTAACATATGTAGAGATGTTCGTTGGAAGATTTGTTGTCGGAGCAAGCTACAGATGAACGGGTGGGAACAAAAATATGAGTTGCATTTTCTGTAATTAGTTTTTTCTCTAAAGAAAAATAACTGTAGGCCTTCATTCCTAATAAATCGATGCTTTGTTGGATCATAACAGAAAACAGAGGCTCCGGAAGCGCCGGTGTAAGGTGTGGCTGCTCCAATTATTCATCGTCGCATACAGGTGAAACTCCAGCTCTGATTCTAAATTTGTCTTTTGGTGATTACTTGCGGATAAAAAAATAATCCAGGAGAACTATTTTTTCCCATAGTTTTCTCCTCTGAGAGCTCGCCACCTCTGTATCCATTGGCAGGCGCTACATGGCGATTCATCCCTCTGCTCAAACCTGAGGCCCTATTCTGTTTCAGGTATCTATATCTTTCCGTATTTTGTCATTTTCTCTCCATTTATGCTTACTTTCTCCTTGCTTGTAGCTGTTAGATTAGAAGGCCGAATTTGTTAGCTACCATTGTTATTGCTCATATTGCCCGTACTGCTTGGGGTCACTATGAAATGTACCTTTTATTTATTGGTAGATTAAAATTTTTCTGTGAAACGTACCTGCTATTAAAATTACTCTCTGTGCTCTAGATTCTTCCCCTGTTGAGGGATCTACAGGGACCAGGGCTTGCAGTCTGCCAATTCCATGCCCATAGATGTAATTTAGACCAAAGGTGATGAGATGTTGCGTCCAGCTGTTTAGATTTCTCCTTAATAATAATAATAATAATCCTACCGTCTCGATTCAAATTCATAAAATCTAGAACAGAGTACCATATCTTACGTTTTGATATTCAAGAAAATTGCAAGATCCAGAGGTTTTAAGCAGAGAATGAAATTGCCGCATGCAACGCTATTTAAGTAATTGGAAATCCGCACATAGTCGGATGGATGATTGGTAGCATAATTAGTAAACACCGCTTGTAATGAAATGCATTTTCCCGGATAAATGGAGACGTTCCTGACCTCCTTTTTTATGCATTGACCTACTTCTGCCCACCCTCTCTTTCTGGGTTAAGATGATCAATGGATAGTTTCCTTTTGGCTGGAGCCTGTTGCTGACTGATTTTAGAAGCTAAGTGCCATTTTAATTGTGGATATAATTGTTTTGGCATTGGAAATACCTCTATGCAGCCAAGCAATGAAGGTAAGCATGACCTGGAATTTACTTGTCTTGTTTCCGTCAGATGTTTACGTGTAGTGTGAGGTCAAATGAAACATTCTACTCTAGATTCTATAAATGCGCCGAATCTGATCCTATAAAGCTCTAAACTCTTGTGATGAAAGCTTGGCAATGGATGACATCGGAGGCTCCAAATTGACTGGAATTAGACAGATTGTGAGACTAAAGGAGATGATTCAGAAGTGGCAATCAGTCACCCTGGGCTCAAAAGTGAACTGTCAGCATTCTGACTTGAATCAAGGGGGCATAGCGCCGGTAATTAACAGAAGGCTGAGGAACGTCATGTACTGTGACTCCGATGAAGAAAGTTGCCAGAGCCCTGAGCCGCCACCTGATGTTCCCAAAGGATATTTGGCAGTCTATGTCGGGCCAGAGCTTCGGAGGTTCATCATTCCCACCAGCTACCTTAGTCACTCTCTATTCAAAGTATTGCTGGAAAAGGCTGCAGACGAATTCGGGTTTGAGCAAAGTGGCGGGCTCACTATCCCATGTGAGATTGAGACTTTTAAATACCTCCTAAACTGCATGGAGAACAATCAAAAAGAACAACATGATGAAAGTTCCTGTAAGTTTATTTCCATTATTTGCAATAGTTCAGTTTACTGCAACAAAACCTCTTTACAATATCCATGCAACACCTTGAGAAAGCAGTAAGATTAAATGCCTCAGGAATTGAATACCATTTCACATTCCCGAGAAAATTCCTGGAAGCAAAGAGTAATTAAAAATGGACTAACATTTCCTCCCTCAACTAAAGGCATGTCATGCCTGGTAGTGTTACATTCCGCGTACATTTAAAATTTTGCATCTGAATGGGCCTAACTTTTTTGGATGTTTGTCCATCTCACTTTTACTATTAAATAGAGAGAGATCTGTAGTTGTTACTTCTTTCCTATTTCACTAACCTGATATTTCTGGTGAAATTGCAGCTGGAGATTCAGGAACTATCGAAGGGTAATCACTCTAATCTCTGCCAGGCGACCAGATCATAGGACTGGATTCTTATGGGAACAATTACGCAATGTACTAGTTAGAAAATTTTCAGACCTGATGGGAACAATTTAATGGTAGAATCTTAAAAACTTATTTGGATTCTCACAGATGGCGTATGACCTGCGTATGAAGCTCTCACAATTAATGCGTCTTTCTTAGTAAAATCTGTTAGCTTATTCAAATGGCACATCCTTTGACTCTCTGTTTTTTTTTTTTTTTTTTTTTGTGTGGAAACCATACTCCAATTTTCCTCCCAGATGACGTTATTAGGGGCTAAGATAATCATTAGGCATATACCCTATGAGCTGTCTCTGACTCTGTTCCATTCAGGTCATGTGCGATACTTAGTCTATAATAAACATAACTAATACAATATCTTCTAAAATCACGCTTCCATTTCTCTGAATTTCAACTAGGCACATGATAGAAAGGTTATATCATGATCTCCAAATATATTTTTTTTATGGAACTCTGATCCCTCATGCCCCGATATTCATTCTTTTTCCATCTGTTATCAATTTGTTTTTGAAAAAAAAATAATAATGAAGCGATTACGTGTGTGTATATACGTGTGTGTGTGTGGCTTCTCCCATAGGCCTCCCTAGTCTGAATAAAATTAAAGACAGTCGATCTTCTTCCTTCCTTACTTTAAAGAAATTCATTAAAAAATTTAAGAAAAATTACAATGAGATTCCGTACAAGAGATTTTACAATTAAATAGTTCTACGAAATCACATATTAATTGTCAAATCCCGTTAAGAATTCTACGCACTGAGATAGAGTTGTTAGTTACAACCTCATCTTAATGCATTAAGAACTTCATGGGATTTAAAAATAATTATGTGATTTTGTGAGACTGTTTAACCGTAAAATTCTTTACACATGATCTCATTGTCATTTTCTCAAAAAATTTATCAAAATCAATTTTCATTTGGTATAAAGTTGGTTGATTAATTTTCCCAAATAGGCCTAGTATATGCCTAAAAAATGGTATTACGCTAGACAAAGGTAAGGCCCAAAGAGCAAATTCAAAAATATTGAAAGGCACGAAGGGTATAATTGGAAGATTCAAAAATATTGAAAGGCACGAAGGGTATAATTGGAAGAGGTGTGGAAATGACTCGTAGAACTCTTCTAAAACTATCTAACTGTCTCATCTAGAAAGTATAGGGATAGACAGGTTATATTCGAAGATATAGCAATTGACCCCTATATTCTAGGGGTAGATCAGCTATATAAATTAGTTTAGTTAAGTGTTACAGGGACACTAAATCAAATGGTCTAACCCCACACACTGAAAATCTTGGGGTAGATAGATTAGATTCAGAAATACGGTAACTGACCAGGGAGTTGTGCATGATTTGTGGAGGATCTTGAATCACAAAATTCCGCCTTACTATGCAAAATGTTTGAATCAAACCGTATAACCCCATGCATATGAAATATCAGGATAGATTGTTAGATTGGAAAATATAGCAACTAACCCTATATACATCCTGGAAAATGGTCTAACTTCTCTCACCCCTGAAATATCGGGATAGATCGTTAGATCTGAGAATATAGCGATTCGAGGGGAATGGTAGATGCATGATTTGAAGAGAGAGACCGTCTATTTATCTAAGTTTTGTTACATGTTACACACACTCTAAATCACATGGACATATTTTTAATTTTATTAATACTCTTATTTTTTTAGATTTCATTGTACTCATATCAATTCATCAATATAATCATTTTTATTCGTCTTATGCTAGATTTTTTGGTCTTTTTATTTATCCTCCTATTGATGGTGATCCAAATTTTATTTTCAATTGTTCCTTCATGAAGATCTGCCAAAACAGTAGTAAAAAGATGGGGGGTTACGTGTTAAGAGGTGTAGGCCCTGTTTTCATTATCATTAACATTATAAAAACAAGTTTATACAAATTGAGACAATTCATCTAACATATTTACCATGTATATTGTAATTAAATTATGTAGGAAAAATAGTTTCTACCTCTAATCCAAACAAGCATGTAGTAAGCCACTTTGAAAATGGCTATCTCTATGACATTTTACTATATATTTTACCTTAATCACTCAAATCGGTCTGTCCCTATAGGTTCCGACAAGGACATTGTGTATATGTTATAGTAAAATAGGGCAAAGCATGACTTTGGGCATGCATGTATTACCATCTTTGGTTTGGACTTGAATCGATATTATTATCGCTGGCTATCACCTAACTATACTACAGATGGTTGTGCGGCGATTGTTTGTGTAAGATGTGAGAATTAATGTTCAAATTGAATGTGAGTCTGGAATGAGTCGGCATGATTCTGGCCAAGCAACGAACTGTTCTTCCAACTTAACGAGTGTATATGAAGAAAAACCATATGGAGTGTATGTGCAACTTCTACCATTCTCTCCGCTAGACAGACTACGCATGTATTAATGGAAAAAAGGAAACACGTACGTTACCCTCTATATATCAGTAAGTGATAGGAGGCCCCAAACTCTATCAGTTACCCACCCCTGAATTGCAAGTCTTCCCAGGCCGGCCATCATGTTTTTGTTTAATTTTATGCGTTTAGCTGAGTGTAACTAAGGAATATGCTGAGCGATGCAATTCTCTTCTTGTGTCGTACTGTAACATAAAACACCCCCTCCCCACTAAAGTCAGCTTCTGCATACGGCCCCTCCCTCTCGCATCTTCTGAATTGATCCACAAAATGGTATCAAATCCTTGTTCGGTCTCGCAATCATATATACTATTATAAACTAGATATATTTTCATACGCAACAAAGTTTTCATATGAATAAGACTATTTACAAATTGTATCTGTGAACTAAATGATTTATATATATATATATATATATTTAATGCTGTTAATGATATAATAATAAAAATACACATGTTCAGGATGTCATGGAAGCTTGCTTCAAGTGCAACACAAGCATGCAGGTTAGAGACGTTGGTTATGCTTAGATATAAACAATTGCCTAGTAATCTTCATCTCCCTTTTCAACTCAGGGGAAGGGATGGATTAGAAGTAGGAGCATTGCTTCTAGTAGTCTCGTGGGTTTCCCTGCAATCAAATGTTTGGCTTGAAATAAAATGAGTGGAGGGTGGAATAAGGAAGAGAATGGGCGGTGACAATGCTAACTAGAGTAGAATTCGACGAGAACGTGGAGTGAGTCAGGCTGAGGGTCGGCATTGTGGAGCACCGATCCAAAGCAAGTATTAGAAGAGGACAACGTCAGAGCTCAGGAGGTAGCTCCTCCGTGACCAGCCGACACACACGGGGTAGAGCTGTGGTGCTGAGTCATCATCCGCCACAGCACAGCTCTGCATGTTCTTGATGGAGTTCCATCTCTTGAGAACGGACTTGAACATCATTAACTTCCCAGTTTTGGTCATCCCAAACCCACGGATCGTGAGTTAATTGGTGGTATTTAAAGGAGAGCCCAAATGGTCAAATTTCAGTCAATTCACAAAGTTTCGTTTTATTTTTTTTAATTATCTAATCTCATACATACATATATATATGTAGTGTATGAAATGCGACCCTCATGTTGCTTCTCTTTCTTCAATTTATTGTTATTCAGAACATACATTCAGGAATGGCATGATATCATTAAGCTTGACTATTTCTCTAGCTTTTTCTATGGTAATTTGCAGATTTGGCTCAGTCGAAGCAGTAAATTCAACATGGGACAAGGGCATTTCAACAACTACAAATGGACCACTGTATTCATTACTATATACTAGTTATTGTGGAACTTGAGGTGCAAGCTCATCTTTAAAGATAATACTATCACAACCAAAGAAGTGGTACACAAGTGTCTATATCATCTAGTTGAGTATACCATTACTAATGTGCTACAACATAGAGTATTTCTATTAGAGACCTGCAATGAAACAAGTTGGACCCCTCCTCTTTAGGGAAATGTCTGGATTGATATAGATGAATTAGTAAGGTCAAATGCTCATGTTGCATGCAGAGGAGTCATTAGGGACCACATAGGAACATGGCAAATGGGATTTTATAGATCAATTGGTTTGTCTTTAGTTATAGAAGCGGAACTGACTGCTATTTTGATAGGGTTAAAGATTGGTAAGCAAATTGAATATCATGATTTAATTATATTTACAAATTCCCCATATGCTTTTAACCTCCTCATGAGGGATTGTGCTCTTGATCACCCGCTAAGAGCAATCGTAGCTGAGACAAGAGAGTTTTTGTTTAGTGATTGGGAGGTAGAGTTGCATCATACGAGTCATCATATAATCCGGTGTGCAAATGTCCTAGCCAAGGAAGGGCATAGGGATAATCAAGAAGTCATATTACTACTTGAGGTGCCAGATTGGCATGCAGAATTATATGCTGAGAGTTGGTAGGGCCTCATATAATGGGGTTCATGCTCTTTCATGTATTTAATTACCAGGAGCCTCTTCTAGTTTTTCTGGCTTAACTTTCTCAAGCCTTGGCTTGCCATGTATTACCGAAAAAAAAAAGGAATCCTTTTCATATTTGAAAACCACAGACATAGGAGGCTCTCATCGGAGTGTTTGGATGGATGATATATTGATATGCATGTGGATTTAGAGTCTATTTTGGACTTGATGGAGTTTATCAGGATCAGAACATATTTATTTACAGATCATTTATCAATAATGTTTTTATATTGACAACGGAATTTGAATTACGATCTTATGAATTGTGAACCAATTTCTTATTAATTAGATCAATCTTTATCGTCTAACTTGAATTGTGAGAGGTGGGCTTTTAAAAATAGATAGGAATATAAGCCCAAAGTCTCTATCACAAAGGTTAGCCCCATCCGTCGGGTCAGATGTGGCAAGCGTCCAACGTCCATTTTTTTTTTATCCGTCGGGCTGTAAACGTTATAATGGAGGTTTTTCGGCGAACAACAAAAAATTATAATGGATGTTTATTAACTAAATACAAATAAAATGCTCCAATGATGCCCGTCCCGCGCGTCCAAGTGACTCCCTAAGCAGACAATTAAATATAGACCGTTGAGGTTTGCCCTTCCCACCACCATAGCTTTACGTGGCGCGGAACCTGTGTCTGACAATTGACAATCCATACCGCCACTCCCGATGTTTCATGCACCTTCTTCACTCATACCTCATCCTCCTTCAATTCCTTGTGCAAAAACCTCCATGCTCTCTTCTACTTAATCCTTCTCACCCCCTCGGGCTCCTCTTTCATCATCGCTAGCTATGAACCTCACTTTCATTTACGCTTCCCATATCCATCTCCCTAATCCTCCTTTCTTGCCCATTGAACCCTCTCAGCCTCGTAAATTTCGCATTTTCAGACGCCCAAGGCTTAAATCCAATTGGAGACTTGCCGTCCGGGATCAATCGGGCTCTTTGATCCCCACTCCGTTCCAGAATTTATTCCACAGCTTAATCACCCAGTATCCTTATGTCCATTCCTTGGATTTGTTCGCCCCAGCTCTTGGTTTCGCTTCTGGGGTCGCTCTATTTTGGTCGCGATTCAAACCACACAAGAATTCTGGGCTTTTGGATATCGGGGAGTGGATGTTGTTCACTAGCCCGACGCCTTTTAACCGTTTTGTCTTGCTGCGGTGCCCGTCGATATCGTTTCAAGGAAGTGAGCTCTTGGAGGATGTGAACGAGAAACTCGTGAAGGAGGAAAGGCATTATGTGACGATCAACAGTGGCAGGATTCAAGTGAGGAGCCGCGATGGTGAAGAGACGGCTTTGGAGGACGGTTACTTGACCTATCAAAGAGTGTGCGTCACCACCGAAGATGGAGGTGTGATTTCGTTGGACTGGCCGGCCAATTTGGACTTGGAAGAAGAGCGTGGCTTGGATTCTACTTTGTTGCTGGTTCCTGGCACACCTGAAGGGAGCATGGACGGAAACACTAAGTCATTAGTACTTGAAGCTCTTAAGAGGGGTTTTTTTCCTGTTGTGATGAATCCAAGAGGATGTGCTGGTTCACCTCTCACCACTGCCCGGTAACCCCCTCCATTTGATTTAGAATACAACAAATTTCAGATTGCTGCCGTAATTGGTTGGTTACGATGTGATCAATTTTGGTGCTTGATGACATGAATGTTGCTTCAATGTTATGATATATGTGTATATATGTAAAGGATAGAAATAAGAAAGATACTTGAGAGTACAACGGAAAACAGCAAAATGTGTTGAACGGATCACGGTAATTTACTAATTTTATTTATTTATTTTGACATAAAGCAAAGGGAATTACTGCTCATTCTTCTGAATCTGACCTCTCACATTTGTCCAACCAAGCAAAAATACGTGCTTCTCTTCCTTCTTCCTTTTTCCGTCATCTTTCTTTCTTCATTCCTGGGAAGTTGCCAATTTAGACTGGGAATCCTCCTTTCCCTAAGAGTCTTATGGCTAGACAGAAGATTTTAGAGACTTCTTAACTATGTTTTTTGTAGGTTATTTACAGCTGCTGACAGTGATGATATCTGCACAGCTATCAAGTACATTAATGCAGCCAGACCATGGACGACATTGATGGGTGTTGGATGGGGATATGGCGCAAATATGTTGACGAAATACTTGGCAGAGGTTGGGGAGAGAACACCACTGACAGCTGCAACATGCATTGACAATCCTTTTGATTTAGAGGAAGCTACAAGGTCCACACCTTATCACATTGCCACTGATCAGAAACTTGCTGGAGGACTGATAGATATTCTGCGAACCAACAAGGTGTTTTGATTGCTTACTTCACCCGCTTTTGTCCTTTTTATTTTCATCTGGCCTTTTGATGAGGTGCTCCATGCAATCTGATTTTCTGAAAGATGAATTTTATGTGTCATTTTTCAAGTATTTTATGACTCCTAAGGATTATAAATTAGCCAAATACTTATTGATCATTTAGGAACTGTTCCAAGGCAAAACAAAAGGTTTTGATGTGGAAAATGCTTTATTGGCAAAAACTGTTCGTGATTTTGAGAAAGCAATATCTATGGTATCTCATGGCTTTGGGGCTATTGAAGATTTTTATTCAAAATCCAGCACAAGAAATGTGATTGGAAAAATCAAAATTCCTGTTCTATTTATACAGGTAAGAATGAGTTATTTTTTGGGACTATCTCACTTATTCCGCATAAGAGCATTGCACTCTATGTATTAAGTAATGTGCATTGGCTTTATTTAGTAGACTGTGACCTAAATTTGCATGTAAATTCATCTTAGGTTACGTTCTTAAGGAATTGGAACCTTCTACATTTTCATCTCAATTGAAGTAGATGGAAAAACTATGTAATTACGAGGAAATTGACTAAAAGAGAATAATCATGGTTTGATCTAAATATATATGAGAAGGGACAGAGAAGGAGAGTTAAGGTGTTGAAATAATCTCATAAAAATTAAATAGGATATTCATTAGCAAAGTTGTAGTAGGTGAAGCACATGTGATAATTTCATAGATTAACATTGCTTTGATGAAAGAAGCATTAGATAAATAACAGATTTTTTTTTAAGGAAAAATTGGGACATCCTTTTGTTTGACCATTGGAAATAACTGAAAAAATTGGAAGTAGACAGATAAAAACACTAGTTCAAAGTGATAACCATGTTAGGTTTATTCTTGATTAGCCCTCTTAGTTGGTCTTTCCTCATGGATTATTGGTGTTGTACTCTTGGCATGCAAAAGAACAAAACAAATCATTTGAATTCATCATTTTGACTCCCCCTCCCTCCCCTTCTCCATTCCAATTCTACCTAACATAAAATGGGAAAATGCTTTATATATGATTAGAATGTTTTGATTAATTAATGAATTAATGAATATCTATTGTTATTTCTAAGATTTAAATCTTCCACGTGCGTAAATCTACCATAGCCTTACCATTTTCAACATTTTAACAGAGTGATGATGGCACAGTCCCAGTTTTTTCAATTCCACGCCATAAGATTGCTGAAAATCCATTCACTAGCCTGCTCCTTTGTTCTTGTTTACCATCTAGTGTCATTGGTACTGATAGGTCTGCTATATCTTGGTGCCAGCTTTTAACAATGGAGGTAAATTTCTTTCTGAACCAATTTATGGATAAGTATTTTATTTTATTTATGTGATATTTCTCTCTCTTGTATCAATCATCAACCAAAGAGTGAATTATTGTCCTAACATTGGTGGTCATATCTCCAGGGTAAACTCAACTTACTGGTTGGAAGAATCCCATTCACTATTTATATCCCTAGCATTATGTTCAGTGAACGAAGTATCCCATTCCTTCAATCCTTGCTATATAACATTGCTCCCTGAAGTCTAGGTATCTGGTATTTCAGTCAGTGTAGATTCTTGCGTAGGCAGCAGTTGTCAACCTTTTTTGATCTGATCAGAATTTACATTAAATCCAAATCATATCACTAGTGCTCCTGATGTGTCAGCAAATTGATGATAATTTCTTGCTTTTTTTTATTCCCTTGGTTCAGAGATTGTTGTGAAGTTTTTCACTCTATTCTTGCAAGGGGTATTCTTATACATGGTATTTGCAGTGGCTTACTGCAGTGGAGCTTGGACTCTTAAAGGGCCGCCATCCTCTTTTGACAGATATAGATGTTACCATAAATCCATCAAAAGGATTATCGGTTGCAGAGGATATAGAGTCCAATAAGAAAAATGTAGGGAGCAGATTGTTGGACCTTACTCGGTCAGATGTATATAATGGATACACAATTGGTCCTGCGGAGGATATGCGTGAAGAAAGTAGCACTGATGCTGGCTTGCAGTTCAGGTACCGCCAAGGTTTAGAAGGGAACCTTGAGCTTGGAGATATGAGCTTGCATGGAGATAATGGTCCATTACAGCCGATTACCTCCTCTGTAGGAGATGTGGTTGAAGAGAAGAATATTGGCTCAACAGATGGTGAACATGGTCAAGTTCTGCAGACAGCACAAGTGGTGATGAACATGCTTGATGTGACCATGCCTGGCACTCTAACAGAAGAGAAGAAGAATAAGGTAGCACTTAAAATTTCTATTACCATGGTGTTATGTCTACATTTGATACTGTTTACTATTTATAGCTCAGATCAGTTTCTTCATCTGCCACTAAAATCGCAAAGCAGAGTGAGGGTTTGAAATCAATGAGGTGTTTCTTTTTTCTTTTTTTTTTCTGTCATGAAAAATTGAAGATTTTTCAGTTTTTTAAGCATCTACCAGAACAATTCCTATGTGTATGTGTGTTACAGGCTGCTCAATATCGTACAATCTCATGTTGATGCAATGATTTTCACAATTATCAGATTGTATTTAGCCTTGAATATATTAGTCAGGGTCACTTTTTTAAATGAAATATTGATATTGAGAAGCATTTATTATGGGCATTTATATAAATGATTAAAAATTTCCAGGTCTTGGCTGCCGTGGGTCAAGGAGAGACACTTATACAAGCTTTACAAGATGCTGTGCCAGAAGATGTTCGTGGTAAGCTTACAGCTGCTGTGACAGGCATTTTGAATGCGCAGGGCTCCAACTTGAAGTTTGATAAGGTTATTAGCATTTCTCAGGTTCCTGACTCACAATCAGGGAAAAAGAACCAAGAAAAGTTTACCAGATTTCCAGGTTCAGAAGGTTTATCTGAGGACCAATCCTCTTTGAAGCAGATGAAAGGTACAAATAGTTCTGTCGATAAACATGCTGGTGCTCCAAGTGGCATGGGTGAGCCGGCTGGTGGAACAGAATTAGAACTACATTCCTCACATAAACCTCAAAATTCTACTAATCTAACTCAATCTCAGGACACAAACAATGAACTTGGTTCTTCTGGTTGTTTTGAGAAGGAAACCAGCAAGTCCATGAGCAATAATGATACAAGTGAGCAATTAAATGAAGCAGTTGCTTCAGAGATTGAACTCAGCAAAAAAGAATTGGAAACAGATTCTAAATCACATTCTGCCAGCTCGAATGAAGAGGCAGCAGCAGCTGGTGATGAGCAGAAAAGCCTAAACAGTACAACGGAAGAATCACATTTATCTCCTGTATCCTCTGAGCTACAAACAACTGAAATGGAAGGTAATACCATTGAGAAGAAAGAGAACCATAATTTGCAGAATGTTACAGGTCAAACCAACTCTTTGAGCTCTGATTCTAGTGCCCCTTCCTTCAGCGTTTCCCAAGCTTTCGATGCCTTGACGGGGATAGATGATTCCACCCAAGTGGCTGTTAATAGTGTTTTTGGTGTGATAGAAAATATGATATCTCAGCTTGAGGGGAGTTCAGACAACCAAGAAGTCAAGGACGGAAAAGGTGGTGATCATGAGTTTCAAGGAACACAAAAATGTGATAGCCAAATCTTGGAATCCAACACATCAGGTGATCCTTCTGTACATGATCATCATGATGGCATTTACTCCCCGAATGATACTTGTATGGAAGACCAACAAACTAAAAGCCTCAGCATTGGTAATGGGAGTAGTGTTTTCAATCCTCAAAAAAGTAACTCTCATGACCATGTAGCTCAGAAGAAATTTCAATGGAATGGTGAAAAATTTCTTTTTGGTAAATGGGGTGGACATGGAGAAGTGAACAGGGTGCTACAACACATAGCTGCAAATCCATACAAGGATCCTCTTTATAGTCAACATCTTCTCACAAACACTCCCGCCAAATCACTTGATTTAGACATGACTACTGCATTACTACTTGACTATTTCCCAGAAGAAGGTCAATGGAAGCCATTTGAACAACCACAAAATGCAGAAATTTCTTCAGTCCATGATGAGGGTTCAGGCTACAAGATAAAGGCTCACACATCTGCAAAATCTTCTGATACAGAGCTATCTATTGAACCACCATATGTAGTATTACATTCAGAAAATCAACAAGAACCCGTGAAAGAGTTTGATACAGAAGACAGCATGAATAAAAAAATCAATACGAGTTGCGACATATCAGAGGAATCGATACTATTTGTGAGAAATACCTTAATTAACTCTTTGAAAATGGAAGTTAATCGTAAGCTGAATTCAGAAGAAATGAAAGAAATGAAACAAAAGCTTGTTGAGGACCTCGAACATGTGGCAAATGCTATATCACAGGCTGTTAGATCTAGTAAGGTCCAATTGCTACACACTGAAACTCAGTTACATAATATTGAGGGTGCTGATACAAAAGCTGGTATCCTTGATGGGGAGCATATTATTCAGGTAATATCATCTGCCGTTCAGGAGACAAGTTACCTCAGAAGAGTGATGCCTATTGGTGTTATTGTCGGAACTAGCTTAGCTGCATTGAGGGAATATTTTCATGTAGCTACAGCTCAGGATAGTGGCCAGAGAGGATCTCTGATTGATAAATATGAGGAAAGCCCTTGTAGAAGTAACTATGACAATGTTAGTGAAACAGAGATAGATCAAGAACCGGAAAAGAAACCTAGTTCAGGCCATTCCATGAAGAGAGATGGGGTAAAAAGTGAACCGAAAGATCTAAACAGAAGTTCTGTCATGGTCGGTGCAGTTACAGCTGCTCTTGGGGCTTCGGCTTTACTCATGCAAGAGCAGGTATGAGTTGAATCTCTTATGGTTTCACTTTGCTAGTGACTGGATCTCTAAACCAATGCACATGCACATAGTTTTCAAGTGCTTGAGATTAATGCTTTTGAAGAACAATAGGTACAGTCCTCACTTTGCTTAACCTATTAACCATCTTCCTATAAATGACACCTGAGGCACATAGTTTCCAGTTACACCTGTGAGCAATTTGGTTTTAAAAGATGTTGCGTGGACTAGATCTTTTGTCATGTCTTTATATTCACTGACTACATTATACTATACTATTAAAATTTGAGTGCTCACTTGTTCCCTTCCAGCAGCAGCCCCAGCCCCTTTCTTCCCTCCTCAAAAAATGGGTAAAGTTTTTATGAAAATGACTATCAAAACTTGAAGGGAAAACTTCATTCAGTTCTGATTGGATCTACTTAAATTGCTTATATCTAACAGTTGCGAAGAGAATAAAGCGGTGAGAGCAGGGGAGATGAATATATACATCTACTACTTCAATATACATTTAATATTATCGTTGTTGTTGTTGCCTTGAACTGAATCATCTTAATTTTATGCTTCTATTGCTTCATTTCAGGATCCATGCAGAGGTGATGAAACTGCTGAAAGTTCATCCTCATCATCAAAAACGAAATATAGTCATCATAAGGAATCTGACAATCTTGTGGAGGCAGTCTCTGAGAAAAACCATAATAGTATAGTCACAAGCCTTGCTGAAAAAGCTATGTCCGTTGCAGGTCCAGTTGTACCTACTAAAGATGATGGTGAAGTGGATCAAGACAGGTCAGGGCGCTATTTTATCTTGCCATTGAAATGTCTCCATTTTCTTGTCTGCTTATCTGAAGTAACTTTACTGCATGGAAAGACTGGTTGCAATGCTGGCTGACTTAGGACAGAAGGGTGGGTTGCTGAGGCTAGTTGGCAAACTTGCTTTGCTATGGGGTGGTATACGTGGTGCAATGAGTTTGACAGACAGGCTTATCTCATTCTTGCGTATAGCTGATCGTCCCTTATTACAAAGGTAATTTGAACTGGTGGTTGCTCATACAATGAACTTAACCGTTTCTTGAGATATTTTGTACAGAGGCTTTGCTGAGAGTAATCTTCAGTACCTGGGAAACTAAAATTATGCTGTCACATTTAGAAACTTTTGCGCACTTTTTTTTTTTTTTGTTGCATTGTCAATCAGAAGAATTAAACGCGGTTGAGCTTGGGATCAATTAAGATATTTCTATAGTTCTATTAACTACTCATATTTAGTACTTAGAATTCATACAAGATAAACTCTCAATATGCCTCATTTTCTTCAATCTCTCACACTTCACCCATGTTGCTTATCACTTAATACACACAACATGGATTTTTATTTCCTCATACAAATGGTACTTTCTTTTCACTACATGAAATCCATTTCAGCTCGTTTGTAGTTATTGGCAGTCACTTATCCTCTTCATTTTCCTTGATTGTTCTTTGCTAACTTCCATCATTGCCTTTAACACGATTCTCACCAGTGCAGCACTATTAATATGTTCTCTAAACCCTTCTCATCTATTTGCACCTTCTTGGATGAACGAAATTTAGGGAAGTAAATTCGTTATCTTTGCATACTCTTAAATATGTGGAATTAAGTAAACTATTACATCTGTTAAATCCTGCTGGTTTTCTCATTTGTGCTTCTGAGATGGAGATTGGAATTCATAAATTCAAGTGATTCCTATTATAAACATGCAATGTAGCTTTTACCATGTATACAAGTGATTGTGAATTTATATATCCTAATTTTCAAAGATTTCTCTTTCCTTCTTCAGGATTTGTGCGTTTGTTGGAATGGTCCTTGTTCTATGGACCCCTGTTGCGATTCCATTGCTTCCAACTTTGGTTCAGAGCTGGACAACTAATAGTCCTTCCAGAATGGCTGAGATTTCTTGCATTCTTGGCCTCTACACTGCTACGATGATACTAGTTGTGTTATGGGGAAAAAGAATCCGTGGGTATGGAAATGCACTAGGGCAATATGGGCTGGACATGACATCACCGACAAAGGTATCAATAGGGATATAAACATAATCCAGAAGAATATGAATTTTTTATTGGGATGCATTTTAGATTATCTTTCTATGTCTATGAAGTTGTTTATGTCATGCTTACATCTTCAGTTTTTCTGAGTATCTTGATTTAAATTATAAATTTCAAAAGTCATTACCTGGAGAAGGCCTGATAATGATTTCATTAGTTGTCGTTACCTCAATTAATTTCATGAAGCAAGTTTTGATAGTGTCTTGGCTTTTGAAAGGGAAAATAAATTGCTCTGATAGGTTAAGGTAACTGAAATATGATACTGGTGAAATTTGAAATAGTTGATTTGATCTTGATATGTCTTTAATTTTACGCTACTTTAGAGTGGGTTAAACAAAAATCAGACATCTAAGCGCTTACATGTTTTGTGGTTCTTGTTTGCAAAGACTGAAAATTCTCGATAGGATGATCCCATCCCATTTCAAACATTTGTAGTGATTTCTTCCTCATTTGCCCCAAGTTAAATAAAATTTATTGTTAGTCGACGTGCAAGAAACTTTGGTAATTGCATGTGAAGTGTTGTTGGGATTAGTAAGAACAAAGGACATGAATGGCGAGAAATAAAGTTTAGAGATTTCATCCATGTATGTAATTCATGACTCTTTTTCCTCACACACTAGCATTGACTTTTACCATGCGTTTTTTATGTAAGGGGTAATAGCTACTGCTACTTTGCTTGTATCTGTGGTTGGATTGGATACACGGAATGTGGCTGCAAAATAAACTTCAAGGTCAATTTAGCACATATATTTTCACCTTTTTTTTGGGTGTAGATTGGGAGTAGGTTAGAGGCTGTATGAGAAAATGGAGATTTTATTGATTTTTCACAGGCACTTAGTTCTGAAAGATAAGCTAATTCTGAATCTTTGCTGCAGCTATTTGATTTTTTGAAGGGCTTGGTTGGCGGGTTCATCTTTGTTTCTTCAATTCATGCTACAAATGCGTTACTTGGTTGCGCAATTTTTTCTTGGCCTCCCAGTCCACCTTCTTTGGATACCATAGCTTGGCTCAAAATGCATGGACAAATGGTTTTGCTGGTTGTTCAAGGGGTTATAATGGCAGTTGCCATTGCGCTTGTGGAAGAATTACTTTTCAGGTCCTGGCTGCCCCAAGAAATTGCAGTTGATCTTGGATATTATCGTGGAGTTATCATATCTGGGCTTGCCTTTTCTTTACTTCAGAGGTTCGTTTTTCTTGGTCAAGTTATATTTTGTCTATCCTACTTTTTATTCATTATATTTAAAGTATTACTAGAACTGATCTTTTAGGGAGGTGTAGAAATATGTCTGATTAAGTTCTTTGGTATGTTTAACTGATGATGCTTACACGACAAGATTGTGTTCGTTCAATTTTGGGTCCAGATGATATCTGTATTTTGGTGGGGTTTTTTTCAGGTGCCCACAAGCAATACCAGGACTTTGGTTTTTATCGTTGTCTCTGTCGGGTGCCCGACAGAGAAATGGAGGTAGTCTCTTGATCCCGATCGGCCTACGCACGGGGATGATGGCGTCCAATTTCATCTTGCAAAAGGGCAAATTTTTAAGCTATGGGAGCAACTTCCCTCTTTGGCTAATCGGGACTCATCCGTTCCAGCCATTCAGTGGGATAGTTGGTTTGTTATTTTCTCTATCGTTGGCGATGCTTCTTTACCCCAATCAGACCTCACAAAAAAGGGAGGCTCGGGACTATTAAATTATAAATAGAAAACCTGTTGGCTGATGGGGTTTTTTTTTAATTCCCCGCCCCACTGTGAATTCAACCCCTTGATGGAAGAGGGGAAATGGTGGTTGGGAGAGTCATGTCATACGAAGCCTGGAGGCATCTACCATATCGTGTGATTGAAAAATAGAGACATAATTTAGAAATTACGAAATTTTTTTTGTACATACAGGGCATTAGGTCTGTACAGAAGGGTTCGTTTTTTGTACTCGCCGAATCATGAGAGGGGGGGGGGTCTTTATATTCCTTTCTCGGCCTTTTGGCTAAGATCAAGTGTACAGAAAGAAGGGGGTTCTTTTTGGGCCGAAGCATGGAGTACAGGATTTACTCTCTCTTCAAGTTTTGCTAGTAATATCATTATGCACATGCGATGAAGTGGGATCTTAGACGGGTACAGTTTTGTTCTTTTCCAGAGGCATAATGAACCCTCCAGTAACAAGTTACTTGAATATCTATGGAGGAACGAGAATTTTCGCCCAAACGAATTTTACTCCGATCCTCCCCAGTTATTTTTCTGTGAGATTATATGCTTGCTTGTGCCTATGTGACTGCCTAAACACTATTAAAAACTAGTGCTTTTTTGGCATATTCACGGAGTGCTGAAATCGAATGGTATAAGCTTAGATATTTTGCCATAAACTCGATCATTGATCAGCTATATTAAAACATGTGATATTTAAAACTCAATTATAGAGTTAGTAATCATTAATCAATCATCTTCTGTCTAAAAAAAAAATCATAAGGAGATTAAATTCATTGTATGCCTATTCATTAGCAGATATGTTGGGAAAGCTATACTGTTATATCCAAGTCCAAAGTCTTCATGTCCCTCGTTGAGGGGTCAGTACTATTTACATCTGCCACAACATTGATTTTAACCAAGTGCATGTAAGTATGTAACTTAGATTAACCTAGAAAAGTGGAAGGACCGGATGAGTTGTACTGCTTGCCTTGATTAGGTCTGTCACTTCATTTTTGAAAACTCTACAAACTAGACATTTTGCCCCATTTTGTTTACATAAGGAGTTGAGAATGAATAAAAATGTGATGAAAGTCACATTTAAAAATTTGTCTCCTGTAGAAAATGTATGCGATTAACAAAAGGAAAAAAAAAAAAAAGGCATAAAGGAATTTATCTCTGTGAGCTCTAAAAAGGCTAACATTGCTTGTGAGTCATTGTCTATTTACTGAGAACTTGTGTATGATAATTAGGTTTGGTCTACTCTGTTCAGACAAAGAATGCTCGGCTCCGGACTTGTAATTGACAGACCTAGTGCGCCCAACTTCATAGATTTCCAATCACTCCAATATGGAAAAGAACAATTGTGAGGAGACAAAAAGTAAGGCTGAAAAGATTTTGTTTTTTTTTTTCCTTTTTTCTGTTTGTGACCAAATGTAATGATAAAATCAAAATCAAAGACACGGTCCAAAATGAGCGAAGGCGGATCCTTCATCTCTCGAATCACTCTTGAGTTTTCTGATTTACTTTTCGACGGCGAGGGGCATAGCCTCGGCCTGCTAGTCACAAGAAATAATGAAGGAAGAGGGGCGAGAATTTCATACCAATTTGCGATACTTGAGGGCGTAAAACATCTCCAGATAGCGGTGGCTCTCACGGAGGTGAAGTTTGGACACATGCTTGCACACCGGTGAGAGCCAGAAGCCTCTCCGAGTAGATCTGCCATGTGTACCAAAACCTCGATTACAATCCCATCATCCGTAAGAAAGGATTATAAATATATCGCGCTTTGAAATTTTATTCGGATGTCGTAGATACGTCATCCTGGGTATTTATCAATCACTCATTGTTCAGTTAAAAAAGCATTTGGAACAGAGTGGACACAAAATTCATTTTACAACTTATCTCTCATCACTTAGAATCTCTAAAACAGTTAATCTAAACATGGAGTCAACTTTGCATTTGAAAATTTTAGTAGAATCCAAACTAAAAGTTTCATTTCAACTTATGTAAAAGTATTTCTAAAAGTGATTGTAGAAGTTTAAAAAACTCCCCAAAAAACGCTTCATAAAACTAATTCTTCAATTCTCAATGAATGATCATATCACGAATTTTTAGGATTTTAATTAATGGTTGGTGATCAACGGGAAAAATACTTTCCCTTCTCAAGAATTAGAAGATCTGGACCTCCAAACACCAACAACTAGGAAATTTATAACATTGTTTCCTTTGCGAACTGTGATGAATTTTGAAGGCCTCATCAATCATGAAAGAAGATCCAACAAGAAGGAAAAATTGGTGGAGGGAATGGCAACCCCTTCGATTGAGGCAGTGGACGTTGAAGCTTTCAATTGCACACCCTTCTAGAATAAGGGCACAATCAAATCCAATGCGATCTGTGTCGAGCAGTACACCCAGGAGTGAGACCTCCACCTCCCAATCATGGATTCTGTAGGCAAAGCAACATTGGTCGTGAAAACCTTCATTGACCTTTCTGACGACGATGATGATGGTGAGGTGAGAATTCTTAGGTTTCAGCCTAAAAATGCCCCTTTTGGGAAACGAACGAGGTCCACTTTTGAAACAGGGGAATCTTCCAATGTTGTGCCATTAGTGTGTGAAATCTGTGTTGATACCAAGGTAGCAAATGAGTGGTTTAACATCAGTGGTTGCTCTCACACTTATTGTACAGGTGCGTTATAAGGTATGTGGGATCAAAACTAAAAGAAAATGTTGTGAACATTAGATACCCAGTGCCAAAGTGTGGAGGGCTGCTGGAGCCTGAGGATGGCTGAGGGATTCTTCCTCAAGAAGTGTACAACAGGTGGGGTAATGCCTTGTGTGAGGCCATCATACTTGCAGAAGAGAAGTTTTACTGCCCATACAAGGACTGTTTGGTGCTGTTGATCGATGACGGAGGAGAAAGGAGCATCACAGAGTCGAAGTGTCTGCAGGAGGCTCTTCTACACGAGGTGTAAGGTGCCTTGGCATTCAGGAATAGAGTGCATTGAGTTTCAGAAATTAGGTGAGGATGAGGGAAAGAAGGAAGATATCATGCCGATGCAACTTGCTGGGAACCATAAGTGGAGAAGGTGTCCCAAGTGCCGATTCTATGTAGAGAAGTCTTCTAACTGTCTCTATATGAAATGCAGGTTACCGTATTTTCTATCTCTTTGTATTCTCTGCATATTTCACAATATCTCAGTTACGATTGTGTTGTAGGTGTGTAATTGCCTTCTACTATAACTGTGGAGGTGTTTCAAGAGATCATTCCCATAGTTGCCAAAATTGTGGATGCTAATGATGCTTGGAGTAACCTATATTCATGCCTAATTGGAGTTCATATATATGTGCATAAATATACAAGATTATTGGCTAGTTTATCACCTCCTCTCTATCCTTCGTGAATGGATTTTATGCTTGTTTTGACATCAAAATAGCTACTTTTTTATCGCAATTGTGGTTATCATGGATGTCGTGGAAACAAACATTTCCTTCTGTGCTCTTTTAAATAAATTATTGAAAAGTATTTATTTATATGTATTATAATATTACATGTCGATATAATAATCATAAAGTGAGATAGTAAATATAAATACTTTAAAATTATTTATTTACAAAGATGTTCACAAAACAGGAACACGATATATGCTCTAGCTCCTATATCAAGAAAGGACTAATCACGTTCTCGTTCTTATCCCCTCGTGATGGAGGAGAGGTTGTATAAATATCAATATGTCAATATCTTCCTATCTAACTAACATTTTGTATTGAAGATGTAACCGTTATAATAATCCTTTTAAATGCAGTGGTTACATCTTCAAAAAAAAAAAATATTCAAGATGAGATAAAGCTCATCCCTCAATAATAATTTTGTTCCATTATAAAATGCCAAGGGCTTGAATGGGACAAAAGTGAACATCCTTATTTATTTAGTTTTTTTTAATTTCAACGCTGATATTTTTTTTATATAAGATGCACATGTTCTATTTAATTATAATTATTATTATTCTGCCAATGTACTTAATAATACTAATAATTTCTTTTATTTTAAAGAGAAACAATGCATATAGTTGTTTTTTGGATTAAGATTCATTTTTACCCAGAAAGTTTTTGCTCAGGAACGCTCAACATTCAAAAGTTTTCTTAGGCACAATATAGCCTTGAAAATTTAAAATTGAAGCAATTTCACCCTAATTTAACACCTCAAATGGTCAAGCGTTAATTGATCCAATTGTGCCGAGGTAGCATGACTACGTAACATTCAATATGTCATCTTATTGTCACATACTTCTATCTCTCCATATCAACATCAAACCTCACAATCTTCTCCTTCCTCTCTCTCTCCTCCATTAACTAGAACCAAGACCTCCTTCGGCAAGCTTCCTCCAACGGCCTCCCTTAATTGACGATAACACCAACAAAGTCTTGAGAATCGACAAGAATACAAAGATCTAGTATAAAGAAATCAATAATTTAAAAATTATACTAGAAGAATCCATAAACTTAAATTAGAGAAAGAGAGACCCAAATCTAGATTAACAAAAACCAAAACAACTATCTGATCATGCCTTCTTACTTTTTTTCTTCACCATTAAAATTCCTGCTTTGTTTGAATCGAAACCAAGGAAAGAAAGGTTGAATTGAAACAAAAAAACAAAAGGTCGAATGCCATCGAAAATGAGATATGGGAGATGTCACCTTTGGTGAGTTCAGAGAAAAATGATGTCATTCCCACCAGTGAATTTGAAGATGGGCACCGCTCTTGATACTCTAACAGATATGGAACTCCACGATCTCAATGGCCATTTTTAATGGTGGAAGAAAATAGTGAATAAAGACAAAAGCATTAAAGGAGAAGAAATAAATGGACAAGGACAAAAGACGCTGAAGACTTTGTGCATTGTATTGTCTATTGGTTCACCTTTTACTGTAGATGATTACATGGTATTTATAATATGAGGAAAGGATTCTAGAGTGTTCGACTAGGGTTTGGCTATACAATGTGATTATGAGGTTCGGCCCTTATGTGTATTGGGCTTTGATACAATAATATCACTGGGCTTTCTTGTTGTCTTAACATCCCCCTGCAAGTCGAAAGGTGCAGGATGGACCTGCAGACTTGATCGTAACCAAAGGAATTGATGTGTAACCAGAGGCTTGGTGAAAATGTCAGCAAGTTGATCCTTGGAGGACACAATGGCAATCCGGAGTGTCTTGGCAGCTACACGTTCACGAACAAAGTGATAATCAAGCGCAATATGTTTTGCTCTAGAGTGAAAAACCGGATTTGCAGCAAGATACGTAGCCCCCAAATTATCACAATAAAGTATAGGAGCTTGAGGGAGAGGAATATGGAGTTCACTAAGAAGATGTTGTACCCAGATAAGTTCATTGGTAGCATTAGCAAGGGCACGGTATTCTGATTCTGTGCTTGATCTTGAAACAGTGGGTTGCTTTTTGGAGCTCCAAGATATGACATTGGGTCCAAAAAATACAACATAACCGGCAGTGGACCTTGAATCCACAGGACACCCACCCCAGTCAGCATCGGAGAAGGCTTTTAGATCAATAGGACGAAGGGAGGTGGCGGTAGAGAAAAGGATGGGAGATGAAGATTTTGTAATGTGTAGACCAAAATGATATGTACCACAGAGATAACGAAGAATGCGCTTGACAGCAACCCAGTGTTGGTCTTTGGGGTTATGCATAAATTGGCAGACACGATTAACAGCATAAGAGAGATCTGGTCTAGTAAAGGACAGATATTGAAGACTGCCTACAATGCTTTTATAGAGAAAGGGATCTGCAAAATTGGGTCCAGTGAGAGTGAGTTTGGAATTTACAGCCGTTGGGGAAGCCATGGGATGTGCATTCAACATATTAGCTCTTTTGAGAAGGTCCAAAATGTATTTACGCTGGGAGAGAACTAGACCATCATGGACATTATGAACCTCAACACCTAGAAAGTAGGTAAGTGGACCAAGATCCTTAATAGGAAAGAAGGAACGAAGAGCATTTAACAGCTCAGAAATAGCAGAATCAGAGGAGCTGGTCAAGATTATGTCATCAACATAGATCAAAACATATATTTGGCAATGAGAGGAGTGGAAAATGAATAGCGATGGATCAGACCTGGAGGGAGAAAAACCAAGTTCTTGAAGCCGAGTGCTAAGGCACGCAAACCAAGCACGGGGAGCTTGCTTAAGGCCATATAGAGAGCGGTGAAGTTTACAGACGTGGTGAGGGAAATCTGGGTGGACAAACCCTTGAGGCTGAGTCATATAAACTTCTTCATTAAGGACACCATGGAGGAAAGCATTTTGGATGTCAACCTGTCGAAGAGACCATCCACGTGAGACTGCAATAGAGAGAATCAGTCGCACTGTAATAGGTTTTACAACAGGGGAGAAAGTTTCAGAGTAGTCAATTCCTTCTTGCTGATGGAAGCCTTTAGCGACAAGGCGTGCCTTTAAGCGAACAATAGTGCCATCAGGGGAGTATTTGACCCGGAAGATCCATTTGCAACCAATGACATTTTGAGAGGACGATCGTGGAACAAGGGACCAGGTATTGGTATCTAACAAAGCTTGAAACTCATCATTCATGGCAATTTTCCAGGCTGGAGATTGTAAGGCTACAGAGGTGGAAGAGGGTACAGTGATGGATGAAAGGGTTGTTGCAGTAAGAGCTTTGGGTGGTGGCCAAGGAATGGTACCATCAGTGAATAGTTTTGGTTTAGAGATGTGTGCACGAGACCGTGTGACCATGGGGTGCGGATGAGAAGTCGAGGGAGGAGAAGATGGGGCTGGGCTCGAGGTGGGTGGGGATGAAGTCGGGGTTGGTGAAGAAGAGGATGAAGATGATGGTGAAGAGATAAAAGGTGTACGGTGTTCACGTGAGGGAGAAGTGGGGTGGGAGGGTGATGGAGATAGTGGGCCCACGTGTGAAATTGGGGAAGAGTGAGAAATAGGTAGAATAGTAGGTGAAGACAAGATGGGCTCGGTGGTAGAGGACAAATGTTGAAAGGGAAATTGGGTCTCATCGAAAACAACATCCCGTGAGGTATAAATGCGGTTATGTTGTGGGCTGAGACAGAGGTAGCCCATATGGTTGGGGCTGTAGCCTAAGAAGATACAAAGGGATGAACGAGGCTGTAATTTGTTTTGGGTATATGGGCGTAGATTGGGCCAGCAGGCAGAGCCGAAGACTTTCAGAAAAGAGTAATTGGGCTTGGTATGAAATAGTTTTTCAAAAGGAGAAACATGATTAAGAGATGGACTTGGGAGACGATTGATAAGGTAGGTGGCAGTGGAGAAGGCGTAGGTCCAGTATTTTTGGGGAATATGAGCATGGGATGATAGAGCAAGACCAGTTTCAACGATGGTACGGTGGCGTCGTTCCACTGTGCCATTTTGAGAGTGAGTGTGAGGACATGTGATGCGATGATGAATTCCAGAGGAAGAAAGCAGTTTATGAAGGGAGCGAAATTCCCCACCCCAATCAGACTGAAAACATTTTATCTTTCTGTCAAGTAAATTTTCAACCAAATTGCGAAAATGGACAAAGGTGGGCAGAACTTGGTCTTTTGATTTAATTGGGAAAAACCATATATATCTGGAGAAGTCATCTACAAACGAGACATAATAACGAAAACCATCAATTGAAATAAAAGGGGAAGGACCCCATACATCACAAAAAATTAAATCTAGAGGAGCAGCAGATTTATAGGGTGAGGGGGGAGATGGAAGACGATGACTCTTGGAGACTCTGCAAGCAGGACATTGTGAGGAGACAGTTGTGGAGGAGACTGGCAGTGTGTCGGAGGAGATGATCTGTTGAACTGTGCGGATGTTTGGGTGACCAAGACAGTTGTGCCATTGACCAAGAGAAGTGCGAACACCAAGGCAAGCTTCAATGGAACAAGGAGAAGAAGACAAGCTCTGGATGGGATACAGTTTATTGTGGCTGGGTCCCTGGAGTAGAACAGCTTTGGTTTTGGCGTCCTTCACACAAAAAAAGTTCGCATGAAATTCAAAAAATACATTATTATCAACACAAAATTGGTAAACAGAGAGGAGATTTTTAGAAATATGAGGAACATGAAGTAGGTGAGAAAGAAGATAATTGCCATTTGAGGAAGATATGTGACCCGAGCCTGTATGTTGAATGGGCAAAGATGATCCATCTCCCACAAATACTGAGTCACGACCGGTGTAAGGATTGGACTGAATATTGAGATTAGAGAGTTCTGCGGTCATGTGATTTGTGGCACCAGTGTCTGGAAACCAGAGTGTGTCTGGGTCTGTGGAAGGAGAGAGGCTGGAGTAAAAGGCAGAGGGAGTGGGTGGGCGAAAAGAATGGTCAAAACGGTGTGGGCAATTTTCAACTAAGTGTCCAGTGAGATGACACAGTTGACACGTGTCAACGGAGGAATTGGGAGTGAAGTGAGAGAAATTT
>QFDD01120964.1:0-14861 GCA_006871305.1 Vachellia collinsii
AAAAAAAAGTGTCTTCACAATAATATTTACCTGTAATATATTAAATATCCGATGGGAAAGCAAATGATACACACACCTGTAATAAACTCTCTTAGCAAAATTAAATATTTTAAATCTTTTCAAATGGCATGCTACCATTTTAAAATATAACAAAACACACAACACACATATGCTGGATGTTATTGTGAAATAATTTATGAATATTCACTTAAAAACTTCAAATTTCAAGTCGACATCTCTTAATGTATTATATTTACTTTTTTCTTGACTAGGGTAATAGGTTTAAAATTTTGTAACATAATTATTTATTGTTTAACAGTAGAATTGAATGATATTATATATGTATAATTAACTCTCGATGTCAATGCTAAAAACTAATAAATCTTACATGCTGAAGCAAGCTATATATGGTACAATTTTGTAAAAAATGTATCTCAAATATTCCGATGCTAAAAGGAATATCATTTAAGGGCGCATAAGATAAATATATAATATTATGATATTTACGTGTAGTATATATAAGAAAACGCAGAAATTCTCCAGTTCAAATTGTTTGATGCCCAGATGCAGATGCAGGAAAGAAGCAACGCAACAAATTCTACTTCTAAATTAAGACAATAATATTATTTTAAAATTAACTTCAAAAAGAGATTCAATTTCTGCAAATTCGTTAGCGCATATTTATTTTGAATTTTGAAGGGAAGAACCCAAAAAAATAAAACTCGTATATGTTTATTTTTTTATTATTTTTTAAAAACAGATTTCATATAAATTTTAGAATAAATAACTCTAGAAAATAGTTTGAGCGATGATTTTTGAGGCGCAGCAAGAATGAAGGCAAAATTAGAAGGATGATGATTAGAACTGTTCTCATTACTGTAACTTCAGGTATAAAAGATTGATTTGATTAATGTAACACGCTTCTCATTACTAATTAATCCTTTCCTCTTAACGTAAAAGTTCTTCATTTTACCGTTGGAATGGAATTTTCTCAGAAAATTTAAACTTTCTTTTTCGGTTCTGCACAGAATCAACTACCCCACAGCATACAGACCACTATTTCCACTAAACAGTACTCTAAACTGCCACAACACCTTAGAACCACCAAATCAAAGAGAATGAAGGAACTGTTCAGAACTCACAACTGGGTCTTCCGAAAACTCCAGAAAAATTCATCTACAACGCTCAAGATTGCTCCAACAAGCTTTGATTCAGTTCATTCTTAAGTTTAATAGGTGAAAAATCATTTGTTTACCTCAAATTTGTCAGCCTCCAAAACTGAGATCCACTCCAAAAATAACAGAGACTGAAGAAACTGAAGGTAGATCAAGGCTCAGGTGACTCACCTGAACCAGCAGCTCGGTTTACAAGCTCCGATGGTCTCTACTTCGACAAGTCAACGCTCGACGACACACTCTCTCTTTCTCTCTCCCCCCCGCGCTCTCTGCTCTGTTAGATGAGAACGAAGAAAAAGAAAAGAGGGAGGGTAGACGGGGAAGCCTGACATATTTTGAAAGGGGGTTGTAGGGAGGATGAAATGTCCATTTTGCCCTCCTGTACTTTACCTTTTCACATTTTGATCCCTTGTTTTGTTTTTAAATAATAAAAGCACAAATGCAAGTATAATCTTTTATCCCTCTAAGTAATTTTCTCCTAAAATTTAACATCTAATTGTACACTAATTTTTCTGGTAAATTTTGTTGTTGGTTTTATAATTCCAATTACATTTCACATGCTCGTTGGTCAAATTTTATGATATTAAAATTTTTTTTGTCAACGATATTACAATTAAAACAACTTATGAAGGTATGTAAAAAATTCAATCAATATGCAAATTATGTGACATTGAACACCAGCATATTCTGATATTAAATTTTCTAATATTCTTCTTTTGCTTGATAAAAGTAAATTTAAAAAACAGCATAATAAAGAATCTTGAAGTGATGAATATTTACCTTTACCATAGATAGATGAACTTGTTGATGATAATTTAGAGATTTGAACAATACAGGAAGCCTGATATGATATTCTTTATCTTATTTTAGATTGTCAATATATTTCTTTCCCCTTTCTCAATGTTCTTATTCCATTTTCTTTTGATTTGCAACATTCTCTTTTCTGTAATTCTTTGGATATTCTTTATCTCATTTTAAGATTGTCAATATAATTGTATTAAAACTATTCAGTTTATATAAGATTATTCAATTATTATATTAGATTATTAAATTAGGAGATATTCATACGTGTTGTTGACACGTAAACGTTCATGTGAATAATATCTTAGTTCATTTGTTGAATAAAACATATTCTGAGAATAATCATACATGATCTCAGAGCCACGGTAGCAAGAAATTTTTTTCTGAGTCTGTTTCTTTTGTTTCTTCACTATTCTACGTGCACTTAAGAAAGAAGAGATTATTTCAGATTTCGCATTCCAAGTTCCCTTTTTCATTACACGCGGCAATATGGTATATTCTTAAAATTTTAAGTTTGTTTACCAACTACTTTTAGAATCACTTTCACGTGAGTCGAGATAAAACTCATCTCACATATTACATACAATCAATCTCTCATTTTTCTTGTTGAGATTCTTTGATTTGGATTTTTTTTTTTCTTTGAGTCTCTAATTCTTGTGTTTGGTGCTACTTGCCTGAATTTGAGACGGTGAAGAGGCTTTTTCTCCACATAGAATTGTACACACACACAGAGTCATCTCTCTCTGTGCTAGGGGTGATCACCAACCCGGTAACCCGGTCCAGTCCGGTATGACCCGACCCGACCCGGTCCAGTTTGTGGCAAAAAAATCTGGTCTGAAAACAAAACGGACCAACCAGACCAGATTGATGCTTTCGGGTTGGACCGGACAGGGGACCAGGCCCTCAGACCAAGTGGTCTGGTCCAGTTGGGCCCGATTTTTTTTTTTTTTAATACTTGCTTGCCTTAAGGAGTTGTTCAGCAAAGTTCAACCCAACAACTTCAACCCAGCTTATACCCAAAAAAAAAAAAAAATCAACCCAACAGCCCAGTACTCTCCTAGTCCTCCTGTCCTGATGCCTCTGCCTCGGTCTCTCATCTCTACCTTCTCTCATCGTGCCCTAATCTGCCTTCTCTCATCGACGCCCTCTGCCTCAGCTTACAGAAGAAGTGGCACCTCCATTGTCGCCGCTCGTTTGCTCATCAGAAGACGTCCTCCATCGCTGCCGCACGGAAGACGCCATTTGGTCTCTGCCTTCTCTTCTACTGTTTCTCATTATATTGTGATAATGGGAAAAGAAAGTGAAATTATTGAGTTTCTAACATTATTCATTCAACAAGGGACGAAGGCAAACCATTGAGCAAGAGAAAAGAGAACTAAGGAGAAAAAAGAGAGCACAGTGGTGACGAGCGCAAAACGAGCTGGAGCTACAATGACGGTGTGTGCTGGCGGGAGAACAAGAGCGACCAGGGCTTCTTCTGTGTGCGTCGATCTGCTACCCATCGTCCCTTCGCTTGACTCTCGCTGGACCAGATAAGTGAGATGAGCTGCGAGAAGACAGAGACTAAGGTTTTCAGATCATATAATAGCAGAGCACTGATGGTGGCGGCGAAGGGGGCTAAGACTGATCCGGTGCTAAGACTGCAGTATGCAACGAAGACGGCCACACCGAAAATCGACGCACCAACGCCTTACAGAAGTTGATCCCTGACTCTCCGTTGGCAAGTTTCCTGGTCCCGGGAAGAAAAAAAAAAAAGAGCTGACAACAAATCAGATTTTAAAAAAAAAGGGAGGGTAGAGCGGACTACCTGGACCAGTCCAGGTAGTCTGCTGGACCAGGTCCGGTCCAGCCCGACCTCGGGCTGAGGCTGGACTGGACCAGACCTCGGGCTGGCTTGTTCAGCCCGAGATCTTTCTTAGACCAGACCACGGGTTAGCCTTCAACCCGGTCTGGTCTAGTCCATGTTCAGCCCTACTCTGTGCATTGAGTGGGTACTTCGCTGGTGTGTTTTTTATTATTAAATGCTCTTTGAAAGAAAGAGGGTGAACGTGGGACTGTGGGAGCCAACCAAGAAGCCCTATGTTTTATTTTTTATTAAATGGCAGAAAGAGGGTGAACGTGGGAGCCAACCAAGACCAGTTGGCAGTGTCACGCTTGCTCAGTGGCTCTTTGAAAATTGAGCTGTTTTCCATTTTTTTGAGACCCATGCTTGTCTCTTTGAGCTTTGTGGAGTTATTTTTTGGATCTTTCTTCTGAGTAATATTTTGAATATTCGTGGTTGTTATTCCCTACGGCTTAGTCTAAGATCAGTGGTGCTTTCGATGACTGCAAAAATTACGAATTTTAAGTTGAATTGGATCAATTATTATGATTGGAATAAGACTGTTCAAATATATTTGATGGGTATTGAAAACGAAGATTATTTGACTCAAGATCTGCCTTCTGTTGATGATGAAACTGCCCAAAAATGAAAACGAGCTGATACTTTGATTTTTTTTTTCAAATTTGAAATTCTATTGAGCCTCGAGTTTTGTCCCCTACTTCTCATTCTCTCATTGCGTCCGTAGGTTCCATTACCATTCCTACATCTCTTCAATAGGCCTTAGCCCACCTTAATTGGAATGATGCCGGATACTTGAAATTAGAGTTGAAAATTCATACCGGCCTTTTACAGGTTTAGGTGCAAATAAGTCGGCCCGTTAGCTTGATTTTTGAAGCTCGACCCTTAAGCAGGAAAAAAAACACTGTTTTTCTTATCTTTTTCAATTTAAAATAGTAAATTTTTAATTTAAAACATAAATAATATTAAAATTAAATTAAAAAAAATAAAGTTATGATAACAATATATCATGAACGAAAATTTCAACATTTGAACATGAAAACTGTTTTCAATGGTAGTCATATAATTTATAATTAGAAGATGATGTCTAAATATTATTAATGTAAGAAATAAAATGATAGAATAAAATTTTATATTTATTCCCCAATTTCTGAACAATCTTTTATTTCTACCTTCATTGAGATGTTGCATATGTTTGGACAATCTTTTATTTCTACATTACTGGATTGGAGGATGGATTCATAACTCGGATAAATCTCTCTCAGATTTGGCAAGTTTTGGAGATCCAAATTATTCAGTCTAGGAAACAGCTTTTCATGATCATTACCCAGAGCAACTTCACCTTCATCATAGCCTTGAACAAGCACCTCAAGTTCAGAGCAATCTTCAATTGTTATTCACTTCAATGAAGGACAATGAGATGCTAGAGAATATGCGAACAGCCTTCTCACTTCATGGCATCTATATATATGAATGATCTCAAGTTTGGGGCAACAAACAATTGAAGAAGAAGAAGATGATGATGAAAGGTATTTGAGGGATTCTTCACAGAATATTCCCTCCCATTCCTCCCATTCTTCTACTTTCAGCTTCCTCAACTCCGGAAGGCTTGGAACGATAGCAAGAGTGAAGACATTTTTCCTCCCTCCACTTTCTGTAATTTTCAGAACTTTCAAATTTAGGAAAAGGATCAAGGGTCGCTGATTTTGCAACTGGTTGAAGCTTTTTGCTGTAACCCCAACAAAAGCTCTGTCAGTTTTATTTCCCTGTAAATGCATTAAAATTAAGATTAGAGGATAAACCCTGTTTGTTTCATATATTATATATTGATTATTGACTAATGCCTACTACTATTGATAGTAGGTGATCCCCTTTTTTTTTTAACAAGTAGACTTGTTGCATACTTAATTAATTTCAACTAGTTATCAAATAATTTGAGAAAAAGGTATCACATTCATGTATCAAAAGATAAGCAACAAATTCTGTTTACAACTAATATTTCATTCACTGACAATTAGATCAAAAGGGTAACTTTTATTAAACCAACATAGATTTTATTACTTCTAATATGCAATAATGATTGAAGAGTAATATATATTGAGGATAACACTTACGTGTGGATAATCTTGCATCTCAATGAGCCTCTCAAGTCCGGAGCAATTACTTATTTCCTCTAGTGAAGGACAATGAGAAGCCAGAGAACAAGAGAATAGCCATTCCACTTTCTTGCAATCATCAATCACGAGTTTCCTCAGCTTTTGTGTGGCATGTGCGAAGAAGCAACTTCTCAATTTGGGGCAGCTTTCTATGCTCAGCTCTTGTAACATGGGGAAGAGCAATTGATTGGTGAATCTTGAAACACATGTCAAAGGCTTTTCACTTTAATCAGTTTTAAAGTAAGCAGTTGAGAGAACACTTGTTGTGTTTCAAGGTCATCAGTGATGAATCTTTTCACTTCACACCCTGAAATCACCAAGTGCTGTATCTCAACATTCATATCTTTATGATCCCACTTGCAATTCTCTAGCCAAAGACAGTTAGCTCTAAGAATGAGATCTTTCATTGATGAATTCAAAGCAGAGACTTCAAAGTCCTGAATACTTAAAACTCTCAACGCTTCATGATAACCATCAAAATATTCCAGAAAAGAAGTTGAGTATTTACGAAAACTGCATGTAGAATCATAGATAACATTCCTCTTCAGCATTGAAAGAATGGATAACATACTTTCCTTTTAATGCACTTCCAATTGCAAAATTTTTTGCAATTGCTATAGGCAAACCCTTACAATCATCAACAATCTTCCCTCGAATGTCACACTAATACACATGACACTTTTCATATCTAGGATTTTGGCTTTCTAACGTCCATTTCGTGGTGGACGTTTTTACTAGAAACATTAGAAACATCATGATGTCACATTCATCAGGTGCTCCAGTGTTAAGGCAGCTGAACGTGAGAGGCTCCAGCATATATAATGCTGGACGTGAATGAAAACACCTTTCTTAGTTAACAGCCTGTGAAGCCCATCCACTTCACGAAATCAAACCACAGCATTTACCCATCAACTCAAAATAAAAATTCATTTCTTTCTTGAAATAAACAGACATTGGCTAACCCCAAACTTCCGGCTGTAAAACTCAAAATGGGTGTTATTTCACAGCATCTCAACATACAACATGTATCATACTTCGCTTCGCAAATAAAACTAGAACATCAACACAGCCAAATACTAATGGTATCTTATTACAGCTGGGTCGTGCAAAACTTCTAAACATCATTGAAAAATAAAACAGATTCTTAGCATAAGTGACCAAGTTCATGACAATCAAAGAAAAATAACGTGTCCATCATCCTAAGTAAACATTCAAAAACCAACACACATGACAAAGACTGTATAAATAAGCAGATAACATCATAACAATTATAATGCAATTAAAGGTCAACCACTACACAAGATTTTAGTTATTTTTTTTCCACAAAAGAACTTCAAACCTCAAGATCTGAAAAGCAAGACAGCAATAATATGTATAATATAGGATCTTGGAACTACCTTTACTTCTTAATTCAGACATCATAATAGAATATGCCCAGTTACCTACAAGCCAAAAGACATATTTACTTGGAAGAATGAACATATTACCATTAATAATCTAAACTATGGACACCTACAATTTCTATTGATCACCCAACAAACTATACATTTCAGTAACATTAGGAATACAATTAAATTCAGGATAGCAGCCAGCAATTCAATCTCAGGAAATGGAAGCAAATTGCTATACGAGAAGTGTTAATACATGTATAGCAGTAATAATTGTTACTTCAATCTTTATCATAAAAAAAAATAATAATTGCTACTTCGAGCTTGACTAGACATGTAACTGCAAGCAGAAAAATTCAATGACGCAATCGCAGAAAAGCCAGTTAAGACAAACAATGAAACAAATGCAACGGCCTCGAGAAAAAGAAATACATTGCAAATGAAATGCATGATGTTAAAGGAATAGATTTTGCAGGAGAAACATGAAAAATAAAAAATTGAAGAAGCTGTAATCTTGAAAGTGCTAGCGGCTGCTGGACCACTGGTTTCCACTTGAATAACATGAAGAAAACCAATGAGAACTCTTGTAGGCAAATAATCAGAAAAATGTCAAGCATTGCAAACAAATTGGTTTTAATATCCAAAACTTATGCGATAATGGATCGGTTTTGCATATGTACAGCAATTGCTGAATGTTATAAATGGACTAAAAACTCATTTTTTTCTAGAACAAGCTATAACAATGATCTTAGTACTGGCTTCCGTTGAGAGATGAAAATTAAGAAAGGATAAGAGGGGTGTCACAGCCCGACTGTCCAAAAGAATGGAACTAAGATAGAAAAAAGGACATGGCTGCAAAAGAAAACAAACAGTAGAGATCCAACACATAATTGGACAAAATATTACACAAAGTCGCACAGGAAACTAATACAAGCTTCAATTATCAACAAGGAGCGCAGAAGCACAGAAAGAGCAAGCCTGTAAGGGCCAGAGTTCAATGCTTTCAAATAACACTTTACTACACACAATATCATACACAGACACTAAATTACAGGTATATTTATATATGAAAGCTACTGCAAAACATCCGAAAAATACTGTATGACCACGAATAATCATAAACCTAGCAGCCTGTATAGTTTATGAAGCATAGTCGAAACACAGAACAAACTGCAGGTAGATTTAGCAATAAAGAGGAAACATGGCAGCAAGTTCAAAATTTGAATACGTTCATACAACGTGGAATATATAACTATCAAACAATAAATCATAGTGACAGAACGATAAACTAAGGTAATAAATAAATGCTTCAGGTGGCAAAATGCACTCAAGATTTATAATTATATCCTAACTATAAATCAAAAACCAAGTAAGAAACGAGATACCCAGAATGTAGAAGCTACACATATAACCTACAGACCAGGCCATGGCATCAGGTAATTATTTACCTTTGCTTTATTTATAATCCAGAATCTACCATTAATATTAATCTCGACACCAAAGTATACATCCAATTTAATTTATTGAAAATGAAAATAATTGGCAACGATGAAACTCATCAGCATCGGAAGCTTAGGGGCCAAACCCGCCGAAGCTTTTGTCTCTGACACAAGAGTAAATGGAGCTAAGCTATCTGGAACAACAAACGGAGTGAGAATTAAGACATGGCAGTACGTATTCCAAACTTAATTCACTTTTGAATATATATTCTTGAATTATTAGAGTCCAATTAAATACCATGCACGGCATAATTTAACTGTATATGAACGGTGGGTCTGGGAGTGCCAGCAAATAAAGTTCCAGACCATAGAAATGAATAATGTGAGAAACCCCATAATAATAGACCAGAACTACTGTGATCCGAAGATTCCATGCAAACAGCAGGTAAAAACCGATTTATACATTTGCACATGCACACTTACGTTTCCTCCATATGCATTCGGTAGTATTTGTTAATGAAGTTGTTAGTAATAATAATGATTTTGGTTTTAGCAGTACTCAGCGGTTCAGATTAAGAATGTGTTAAACGAGACCCTTCCTTGTGAAGTGTTCCAACTCGGATCGAAACAAGAGGTACACAGAAGCATCTGGCTGCTGGCTCGAAATTAAAGGGCCTTTGGCCATTTACACGACAATCTGACAGATGTTGAGAAGAAAACGAATAAGTTGTTGGTTCGACGACCAAGTCATTTTTGCAGTTCCCAAAATTCAGCTTAACAATGAAATTTACAGATGCCTCGTCGCTCAGGCCGCCAAGACTCGGAAAATCTTTCGGATAAAGGCACCGAGAAACAGGAATATAACTCTTAACTGACTTAATTGGGTTAGCACGTGATCTTCGGCGACGGTACCGGAGATGTTCATTTTCAACAAGGGTTTGAGCCTCTTATCAGCACGACATGCTCCATAATCTGCATATTAAGAGCCTGAAACCACTGCAACAGATGATCATCCTGGCTGCTCCGCTGAAGCAAAAGATCACCATCGCCCTGATCTACTAGTATATCCGTCAACCGCTGCTTCAGAAGCGCCTCCCTCCTGGAAGCCTAGAACTCGCACCGGATTCGACGCCGGCATCGACAGACGACGAATCATCAAAATATTCAACGGAAGGGAGCTACACGTGCTGCGGAAATAGGAGAGAAGAAGGAGCTTGAGAGTTCTCGGCGCAACAGGAATCTGATAAGGAGGAGAGGGTTTTAAAACCCTCGTCAGCCAATTCAACCACTCACGGGGTGCAGCAAGTGTAATCAAAATATGGAAACTCGATTATGACCAATTGAAGGAGCATTTCCGATGAATGTTCCCTATCATGTCAGAGGCATATCAAAGAGCTCTGTTTAATCAATCAAAAGATGGTGAATGATTAAAACAGATGGCAAAGAAGACCTTGCGAGCAGTAAGAGTGCTCAAAATTATATTTCTATCTTCAATGTTCGATTTCATGAACTTGCAAATGATAGCCATCAGGGGTAATGGAGTTTGGTGGAGGAAGAAAAGAGCGATCAGATGAGTAGCTATGCCATTTTTAACCTATCCTTAGAATCAACATGGTACGATTTCTTGAAGATTATATTTTCATGAGCTTGATTGAGTATCTGTGCTGGATTTATTGCATTGAAGTGGCTGATAGCATGTGCTATAATAGAATGTGGCGAGGGAATAGTGGATAGCTTGGGTTGTAATTCAAGTTTTGATCATGGTGGATTTCCTGAGCCTAAAAATGTTGTCCGATGATTGTTTGAATGGCTTGGCTTTGCTACACAATAGTGGATAGCATGTGCTATAATTTGTGCAGCTATGGTTGGGATGGAAGATTGTTTGAAACTTGTACGGTCATTGTTCAGAGGATTAAAGAGGATCTAAGATGGGTTCCACTGAGAGTAGGGGATTGCTCTGACATCTCATTACATTCAATAGCATTTGCTGGTCAACAGAAGTTATCTTTTGTTTACTTTGATTGAATGAATACTTCTTGTTGTTTGGCGATAAGAATACTTCTTCTGACAAAACAAAAGTTAAAGAAAAAAAAATTATTTGCTTGAGTCTTTATTAAGGTATCAATTCATTTTTTGTGATTGAGAAGTTATTCCCTTATTATACTCTCAGAAAATAATGAATAAGGCAAATATAATATAATGAATAAGTAAATGATGGGTTCTGCTAGAATAAAGTGGTAAAAAGATATAATCCTTCCTTACCTCAAATATGTCAATGACATTAGACTATACTAGTACAGAAATGTCCACCAGAGTGACTCTCCACTGCTGTTGAATGATTCATTATTGTATAATCATTGAGGAACCGAAAGAATTAGGAAAGAATAAAGCTCACATGCTCACATACTCTGAGGTCAAGGCACATTTGTTTTCACAGAACTGATATCTGTTCATACATAAAGTGGTATGTCCTTTGGCCCCTATCTAACAGTTATTGTTATCCATACGTTCATTTTACGATTGAAAGTTTCCTACGATTGCTATCTTTTTTGGGTGTTTATCTAGTAATGTTGTCCTTTATATGTTTGTGTATGCTTGTTTTGGACTTCTTATATTAATGATATCAGACAAATAATGCTCACCAGAATGGATCTTAAATCAGATTAAGAGATGCCCAACTAAACAAAAGTAGAGAATAACAATTCACCAAATTGGTTATACTAATATAAATTAAACCGCTACTTACCTCAAATATCGTAATGACATTAGACAAATAATGGCCAATTGAACATCTGGCTGGCAAAGTCTTTGATGTTTCATTTTCTTATATTCATTTAGTGATATATATATAATAGATAAATCTTCAAGTGAATGTTTACCTGTGCAGCATATATATAGATGAACTTGATGATAATTCAGAAACTTGAACGGCGAAGGTAGGCTGAAGAAATTGATTGATGCTGCTGGTACCTATATAGTGCATGCTTAAATGTAAATCTAAATGACTCAACTTAAGGGAACAAATGAGAGATGAATATGTACATGAATAAAAGAGGATAGTCTAAAATCTTTGATAGTTAAAAAATATGAAACAAAGGAAAGTAAAACGCCACCTGAAGCAACGTTTGAATAATATAAATCCTGGTACACAACATTTTTGAGTTGGTGAAAAAAATAATTCAATTGATATAAATTTAGTGTCACACACACACACACACACAGAGCTAGAACATCTATCAGATTCTTTTATGTTTAATTTTCCTATAAAGCCAATATTTACCTGTAAGATTGACGGATCACCTTGATGATGATAATAAGGCAATGAATAAGAGATAAATGTGAATGAATATAAGAAGGAAGTATGAACTCTTTAAGAGAATGCATAATTAGGATTTGTTCTTTGCTTAAGCTCTTTATTATGAGGACAGCAATTCTAAAGTTCAAGTAAGCTATATATTTATTCTTTGATAATGACTTAAATCAATTTTAATATATACACACTGCTTTAACTTTATTGTATATATTTATTACACACACACACATATTGTTTTCATTCGATTAGGTTTATTTTATGCCGTCCCTTCCTTGAATAGGAAGAAAATGAAAGTATCCCTTCTTACTTTGGGGACCAAAGTAATTGTCATTTCAGTTTTAATATATCAAAGAGAAGATAGATGTGATACAAGTCACCGACAATAAAGTTATCTATTCCCTACGTAGTAGGTTGTAATTCATATCTACTATTGAACATTCAATAGGAAGTAATAATTAAGTAATATAATTCAAATTACTGGACACACATCGATGAATTATAATTTGCACTACAAAAAAAACAAAAAATTAGGCATGGAATTTGTCACAGAATTACCAACGGAATTTTTGGCTTGTCACGGAATTTGTCATAGAATATAATTACCAATGAATTTTTCAACGGAATTGGTTCCATCGTTAAATTTACCATCACAAATTGGATTAAAATTCCGTCATAAATTACCGATGGAATATTCCATGGGTAATTTGGCCACGGAATTTCTGACGAAACATTCCGTCGGTAATTTTGCCATATATATTTCAGTAAGCAACTTTGCCACGGAATTTTCTGTGGTAAATACCGTGGCAAATTTATTTTTTTTTAATAAATAATAATGACATGTGTCACTTCTGTCAGTCATCACCTCATAGACGGGCCCCTACCATGTGTCACCTCAGTCGATTGTCATGTGTTGCCTCATGATAAATCCGCAATTTTGCCTCCAATCACCTATGCAAACACACGATCCCTTACAATTGAATTACAAAAACTGTGTTTTCTAAACACATATTTAATATATATATATAATATTCTATTACATAATAAATTATTTACATTTATAATTACACACACACATATTTAATATATACATATACATATATATACTATTATTAGAAACTAAAAATAAATTGAATGATACTTTTAATTTATATGCTTATTATTTTATATATTTGCATTTTATTTATATATAATATATTATTGATTGGACAATAATTTATATATATGATTATTAGTTTCATAATTTTTATTATTTTAAAAATATTGATTTTAACATAAAATTTATTACAAATAAAATAAATATTAAATTTTAACCACGGAATTACTGATAGAATTAGTTATGGAAATTTTCCGTGGCTAATTTCCCGTCTCTAAATATTAGTGACGGAATTAGCCATGTAATATTTTTCCGTGGTTAATTTTGCTAAGGAAAATTTCTGTTGAAAAAATTTTAGACGGAATTTGTAACGAATTACTGACGGCATTAGCCATGAAAAAAATTCCGTGGTTAATTCCATTGAAAATCCAATGTTTTTGTTTTTAGTATTGATTAGCTTTTAGATTGTTGTATTTAGCTTTCTATTTATAATATTCAGTATAATGGTACTTCCGCATTTGCTGATTTGGCATTGTGGTAGAGTTTAACAGGTTTTTTTTCTATAAGACTGAACCCTCACGATCTGCATTAAACTAATTTTGTTTTAACACAACCATTACACTGTATTTAGTATCAGTACTCCCTCATCTTCAATTATCAGGTGAAAAATTGTGAAGAGATCTAATTTTTTATATAAGGTGAAGTTTGTGTGATTTAGTTACTTTTTCCTTATATCTCGAACATGAGAGAGTAATTAGTAAATTTGATAATCGAGGATGTGGGAGAAACAAAGGTTTCATGCTGTTGTATGTTATTCTACTCATTCAAATGCAACATATACAAAGAAGCCAATTGGATGCACAGGGTAAGGAGGATATATATATCAAACTATTTGGAACCTAAAAAAAAAGTAGAGGAAGATCAAAGAGAGTACTAATTGAGGTCGTTAAACGGGACATTTTAGATAATAATTCATCCAAAGATTGGTTTATGACCAAGTTCAACGGCGTCATATGATTCATGTAGCTAATTTCATCAAGTATTGCACATAAAATAGTAAGTCATTCAATCGACACAATTATTATATATTTGCGTACAATCTTCAGTATAATTACATAAGTCCAACACATATCAAATAAAACAGTACAACTTCAACACAAATACAAATCCACTGCATTTTCACAGACCACTTAGTAAAGCACAACCGCAGACATTTAAAGAAATAATTAGAAACCCAAAGCTCATCATCAACCCTTTATGTTTCTAACTTCTTAATTTGATCTCCAAGTCTGAAAAGAAAAAAAAAATTAATTAGAAGCTTAAATATTACATAAAAAGGGGACATAGACAAAATAAAAACTAATGGCTTTATTTATTCTACTCATTTTTTTCCCCTCAAAATTTTCTTAGAAGACGGGGATTAAAGTAGAGCTAACAATTCATAATAATGAGGATAATGAATGGAATATATGGATAGATATATTAAAAGAAAACCATTTTGCAGGTGCCTGTATTTTATCTCAATTTTTAATTTGATACTTGTATGTTTTTTTCTTAATTAAAACCTTCAATTTTACTTTCTTAACACCATTAGGCCTGTTCGGGAGCTAATAATGCGCTAAAAGAGCAAAGTTAATGGATTTAATTAAGAGGGAA
>QFDD01120972.1:0-29892 GCA_006871305.1 Vachellia collinsii
AGGAATGACTTATAAATAATTAAATAGTAATACAACCTTCAATCATTAATATAAGAGCCAATTAATTTTTTTGAGAGATCAATGAAACTAATTAACTAATACATTTATCATTTTTTTCTAAACTAATTTGGTTGACTTATAAAATTATATATAATATAATGATACATATAAGTATTTCAAAATATATATTACAACTAAGTAGTTTAGTTAACCTTTTTAATATTCAAAAATATCAAATAGCTTCTATGCTAAGGCGTAGAAGTAATATAATGTGATAGATATGGTTCATGTAGCTTACTCAGGTGACATGTAATGCAGCGTCTCTAATAGCCTGTTTGGTTCAATTGCATGAAAGAAGATTACATGTAATAACGATGCATTATATTAATTACATTGTTTAGTTAGTATGGTAATGCAATCGAATGTAATCTTGATTACAATGGATTACATCAAATTAGGTAATCCCCATTACATGTAATGCAGCGTCTCTAAGTTAACAGTCAAATCATTTCAGAAAAGAAGTCTAAAAATGTTTTGAAAGGTTAGAAAAAAAAAATTCCAAATTCAATTAACATTGGTTGAGTTCTAATTTTCTGGGGAAAGAGTTGTAAATTATTTCAATGTTTAATTTACGAATCAACTATTGTTAAAAATGTATTAAACTGTAAATTTCAGAGGTTCATTTGTAAACTACACATGAAGACTTTGTAAATAACAATGATGTTTGAATCACTAAGTAGTATTAAAGTATTGAAACAAGAAAAATGATATTTGTCCAAACATTTACCAACTCTGTAACCAATGATGGTTAGTAACTTAATGGTCGTTAAGTTGGTCAATTGAGAACATCGCTCGGGCTCATCAATGACTTGAACCAAAAAATCAATTTTATGATTAAGTAGCCCTTATTATTAAGGTGGAATTTGAAATTAGATAGGAAATTGGAATGTTTTTTTTTCGGAAAAAAAAGGACGATTTTTTAGGCCATACTGCTAGGATTCTGAAATTTAGACAACCTTGTTTCACCTTGGCTTTTACGATAACTGTTAGTCTTGGAAATATATATATATACATATATATTGAATAGATACTTGATATCATTAATAAAAAAGTAACATTACAGTTTTAAGACTCATGCGATACCTCATCCACCATCTTATCCTGTAAAGAGATAGGTGGTTGGTCATAGAAAAAGCATATTTCAAACAATAAAAATACATTCTGACATAAAAGTATTTTTTTCAAGTCATCCAACACAATAGTTTATTTTTTTCATGTATGCATTCAACATTTTAAAATGTTTTGTGATTCATCCAAAATTTTAAAATATTTTTTAGGTACATTCTGTACTTTGAAGTATTTTTTTCACACATGTCAAATGCTTTAAAATATTTTTTTGTGCATCCTGCATCAAAGTTAAAAAAAAAAATTAGAGTGCTGAATACACTAAAAAATATTTAAGGATTCTAGATCCACTTGAGAAAATATTCTAGAGGTACCTTAACCTTTTTTGTTATAAACTATAAATAATGTGGCTCATTCTAAACTTGTGAGTTGTGAATAATCAATAATAATAATCATCCAAATTAGACAATGGCGGCTCAGCTTTCTTTCTTTATTTTTTTTGGTCAGAAGGCGGCTCAGCTTTCTTTACTTAAACTTATATGGAGAAAAATTCTGACGAAAATCTTTAAAAATGTTTACATCTCATTGAGAATTTGTAAGGCCGATTATATATGACACTTTCAAATCCAAAAGATCATGCTTACAAAAAAAAAAAAAAAAGGAATTCATTAACCAACGTAAATATTGGGCCTAAAACGAGCTAAAATGAATGTAAGTATTGGGCTCAAACCGGAGTCACTTTAGACCATCCTTCACCAAAATTTGAGCCCGAAACATGAACATAAGTTTGGTAAGGACTTCGGAGGCCCAAAAATAGATCAAACCGGGTTCACCTGACCCATATTGACCCAATTCATCCAATCCGATGTTTGAAGAAGAAGCAGACCTCAGCTAGTCAATGGGCCCGTCTGCATTGGTGTTTATAAAACAGTTTTACACAAACCAAGATATAATTTCTATCACATGTTTACTTCATAAATTGTAAATCATATGAAAAAGTAACTTCAACTGTTAATCCAAATAGACATAATCACCTACCACACCATAGTTCTTCCCTTTTTAGCACCACAAAACACATGCACAAAACTTGGTCATCAACTTCCAATTTTAGTATCCAGTATCCTCCGATGAGTCTATTATTTGGCTCAACAATAATTGAATCTAACTCAGTCAAATGGCTTATAAAATTTTTTATGCTAATTTAATAAAATATAAATAATATAATTGATTATGATATTCTTAAATATCATATAAAAGTAAAACAAACTCATGTAACCTCCATGACATTTTTACACCTTACATTCCCACTAATTTCACGAACCAAACGTCTTGTTTGAGACAAGAGAGTCATCAATATGAAGCTGTGCGTATAAGATTCTTAAGGATATGTAGGGACTTGGTTGTGTTCTGCATAAGTGGGCTTTTGCTTAGGATTGAAGCCACTTTTCCCTGTGGATTGGAAACACGAGAGAGAGAGAGAGAGAGAGAGAGAGAGAGAGAGAGAGAGAGAGAGAGAGAGAGAGAGAGAGAGAGAGAGAGCATCATTTTCTTTTGGTACGTGGTGGGTTTGACATTTGCAACTGTGGGACAATTCTTTACTTTCCCACATACACATAAACCCATCATAATTATCAGCCCCGTCCCCAAAGCAAAAATTGTAAAGCTATGTATGTCTTTGACTAGTTATTACTTTCTCTATAAACTATATTTTTAGTTAATTATGAAGTATTAAACTGGATTGTGGCCTGTGCTTTCTGCCAAGTTTAAAGTGAATTATGGGTAGTGTATATATATAGTGTGTGTGTGTGTGTTGTAACTCAAAAAAAATTAAGGGAAAATCACAATGAGTATGAGATCCCAATGAAATTTTCAAAGCAAGTTTGCGAGATTTTCTTCTAATCTTATTTATAGAGTAGAGAAAAAATGTATTTTTTTATTATATTTATAAGTCACTTCATTAAATTTTGTATGTGAATCTACAACTTTACCTTTCATTTATTATTATGTTGACTATGTTCTCATGAATATAATGTATATTAAATAGAGATAAAATTAAAAAGCTGTTGAATTTTAATGCAGGTTAATGCAATTTAAGGTTTTCCTTGATCTGTGTGAAAATGAATTGGAAGTGAATCATAAATAAAATTATATGAGTATAATGATAAGTTCCAGTGTTGCTGAAATGTTACACATGATAAAAAATTTATTCCTTGGCACCAAAAAATTTCACAACTGGTTCGTGTTACTTACCTATAAAAGAAACTTCTATAAAATTACATTCCTTCCTTAAAGTTTTAAAGTGATTTCTCCTAAAAATAAATTATGGTAGTCAAATATTTACACATGAAAAAATTGTATTCCGTAATACCCAAAATCCAACCATAAAACCACAAAAGACTCTCCATCTATCTCTCTCTCTCACACACAAATTACGTTTGTTTCCTATCAACAGGGAAGATGCAAATATGAAAAAGAGAAGAAGAAGAAGAAGAATCGATGATAATAATGAAAAGTAAAAAGAGTAACAACAGACAGATGGGTCATTTGGAAGGTGAACAAAAGAAGAAGGGCATATGGGAGGGACATGCAATGATTAGGAATGAGTAGGTTGCCATGTGCAATCAAGCATATGCCCCTTCTCTTCTATTATATACATATATATATAGACACACACACACACTAACACACAACACAATTAGATTTGACCTTTCATTCTTTCTAATTATATATCTTCCTCACCACCAAACCCTTCTTTTCCTAATCTCTCTGTCATGGCCTCCCACCTTTTGACTACCTATCTTCCAAACCCAACATTTAATTGCAACCTTATTCCTTCCACTCATGTCTTCTCCTCAAATACACCACATTTATACACTTTTGTCAATACAAGAGGCTTTGTAAGTCAGTAGACATTCACTTTTTTTTTTTTGAATTGGATAACACTACCCTCAGTTAAGAGTTGGATAATATTATCCATTTTAACTCCTAAATTTATAGTTTGTCTCCACAGTATCGTTATTAATTGAATGCAAGATGTAATTTTCATCATATGTTAGTTCCAATGCATATAATTATAAACGGTATTTGAGAAAAATCAAAGTCCATATGTTACAAATAAGTTAATTTAACTAATTTTTTAATATATGTAAATTCGATATCTAACTCTTTTTAAGATCGTGAGAGACTAATAGTTCAGTTAAGTAGTATGGGCTTAATTCTTCTTAAACAAAGCTAATGCTGATTTTTTTTTAATTGTTAAGCACATGCATCTTCTTATTAAATGTAATTTTATTTAAAACATTATCAATTATTGAATAAGTGTATCACTTTTAATTGAGTACATTTTTTAATGAGGATTCAATAAGTTCGTTCGAGAGAAACTAGTGATTTATAGCTAAGTTTCAACTCAAAATCAAGTCACTTTTCCTTGCGGTGGTTTAAGGTTCAACTCAATCTTTAACTTGTTTCGGACTCACTCATGAGTTGTGACTAATCATGACTGTTAGTTATTATGTTTGGTACTAAGTAATTGTGCTTTTTCATTTTTAACAGTCTTGAATTCTTAAGGGAACTTAATTATCCCTTTCTTTGAAAAATATGCATCTTATTATAGGCTTTTTACATTGAAAATATAATTTTTTTAAAATAAAATAGGAGAAAAATAATCTTTAGAATAAAAATATCTTAAATTAAAAAAATAGTGAAATATAAGCTTAATATGGTGTAATTCAGGGGGGCACACACAATAATAATTTAGCCAATTCAGTACATTTATTTCTGGGTGGATAATTTTGTAGAGACATTTTTAAGTTCAATCCCTTCAATATTTTATCTATAAAAAATTTTAAGGTGCAGTGTGTGACTCATGACCAGCTATAAATAATTGTGACTTAATAACACATTTTTCTTGACAAGATAGGGATCAAGCTTTCTGATTTCAATAATAATTACTTCATAGGTGGTTTGAAGAAATGATTATTCATGAAAATGATTCAATTCTTTATTTTCTTATATAAAACATCAAAATTATAGTGCTAATCGGTCTTTACTATTTACCGTCATTTGGCATATTTTAGAAGATGCTCTTCTCCCGAAAAAAAAAACTCATGAATATGAAGCTAATTGATTTTCCTTGATTTTATAATGCGATTTTGGGATGGAATTCCAAAAAAAAAAAAAATCAGGTTATTTGGTAGTATTTGAACTAACTGAATTTTTTAAAAAAAAATAATAGAAGAGAGAGGAGACGTAAAAGAAATTACAATGCAACAAAACAAATTTGAGGTAAGTAGAATTTGAAGTTGAGGTTAGAAAATAATAGAAGTGAGAGAGGGGACAGAAAAGAAGTTGCAACAAAACAAATTTGAGGCTATTGAGTAGAATTTGAACTTGACTTTATAAATTAGTACAAGAGAAGACAGAAAAGAAATTGCAACTAAGTTCATTTGTGCTGATCGGTTATGATAATTCACTTAATTGATCATCGGATAAAATTGTTGAATCTAACAGTTAATTTTGAGTGTTGACTGCATCTGCATGCAACATCTGGAAGAATTTTCTTTGGTGTATCAATCACTTTAAAGTACTTTATCGCACTCCGGCAACACTTTGACGTATATTTGTTTTCGAATGTATCTATTATCCTATAATATTTTGTGTGTTTCAGTGTTTGATTCATAAAAAATATTTTGAAGTGTAACACATGTGAAAAATACTTTTAGATTCTCGATATACTAATAAAATACTTTAATGTGTTGGAGTCACATGAAAAATTACTTCAAGGTACTAAGATATAGGATGAAGATAATATTTTAATTTCTAGCATATAGAAATACTCTAGTTTCGTATAATTATGCATTTGGAGAGAAAATAATATATGAATAAGTGTAATGTATATATAATTAATGTCCCATTTTCCCACCCATATGCATAATTTTACATTTATGCAGTAAATTTAATAAGATGACTTATTTTATGGATGAAAAAAACACACACCGTGTCCCTCCCAAAATATGAATAGAGGAGAGTATGGAAAGATATTGATCCTAATCATTCATATTAATACGAGTCACACCCATTGTCATATATTCTTGGTTCTTATAAATACTTAAGTTTAATTTACTATCATATATAATATATATCGAGTATTATTAATTAACACTAATTACCAAATATGCATATACTTAAAAGTTAAAACCTCGTCTTTCCCTTTTCCATCTACTTCCCTCATTTTCCCTTTTTTTTTAACCATTGGATCAAAATATGAATGGTTTATATTGGACTTTATACAAAAAGATTTTTTATTTTTTTATTGCGGATTCATGCAAAAAATTAGTGATTTAACTTTAATAAATTATTTTTTATAATTTGATATTTTGGTAGGAATTTCTTAAAAGACAAAATCTAAATGATCTAAATGTTGATCTAAGGAAAGATGAAAGAAGATGATTGAACCAAAAAAAAGGAGAGGTTGGTAAGTCTACCGGAATATTTATGATATAAAAATGGCCACCTAAACAAGTGGATCAAAATTGTTTCAGCTTCTCTCCTCTTTAATCTCCTTATGTTTTAAGAGACAGTGAAAAGGAGAAGTAATTACAATGAAATTCCAATAATAATAATCCAGATATACATATGGTATATGCCAATTTTATAAGCTAGAAATGTAAAAGCGATAAACTCTTTAACTATCATCACGAATTTAGGAACTGAGCTAACACCTTTCTTCTTAACATTTTTTTTAATATAGAAAGTGATTTAGGAACAAGCATGTTTAGGAATAGCTTTTGGAAAGTGATTGTACGCAATTCGAGGTAAATATGTGAGAGGAGTTTTATCTCGACTTATATGAAAGTGCTTCTAAAAACTGTTATCAAACATACTCTCTAATGTGAAAATGGTAGAAACTATTATCAAACGTACTCTTCATTAATGAACTCATGAATTTAACAACAATATAACTTCTGTATCAGTTATCTTTCACGCAGAACCTCTTTTGCCGACAGATTGTGGATGTGAGTGGTTTTCATATGCATCCTCTTGGGCAAGTTCTCCTCTAAACACAATAATATCCATAACTTTGCATATACTATTGAACCAAAGCTAGCAGGGTAAAGGAAAAAGAGGCATCCATCAATTTGACTATTGAAACACAGTTGATGAGAGTACAAATCAACTTACCTTTGCTTTTTCCGTTTGCTCCTATTTTCATCAATCATCATGACAGGAAACCGTTAATATATTACGTAATATCAAAACCCCAAGTGGTGTGTTGGATTCCCATCATAACACATAAATTAACGTCTTATTAAAAGGCTATGCACGAATCATTCATTGATTGCTTCACTTTTCCCCCAAATTTAAAGACCCTTTTCCTATATGTGTATGCAAATTAGACCCTCTAAAATATACACTTGAGAAATAGAATTTGGGGGGGGGGGAGAAAAATAAAATAAAAGTAAGCCTTACATTTATTCCTTTCTAACACGTTATAAGTCATCAAATGGGTGTTAATTATATATATATATATATTTGGAGATTGTCCTGATCTAAAGTTTTGATGTTTCTTTCCGGTTTCACTCCTCGTGATGTAATTTATTATTTTAAATATGAGTGAATTTGGAATTTTTTTTTTTTTGGAGAATTGAGGAAAAGTTCTCTATAGGAAAATTAATTGTAAAATTGAATCTTTCACATATGTACAATTGAGCTTCTTTATGCGCAACTGAGCATGTTTCATTCTCCAATTAATTTTCAATGGAGGATTTTCCCCCAATTTTCCTTTTTTTTTTAGTGAATTAAACAACTTAATCACCTCTTTTTTTTTTATTACAGTTAGATGGTTGAAAATGGCTTATGGTAATTTTGGAAGGAGAATTTTTCATGGGTATGGTAAACCGTAAAAGATAAAACTCACCCATCTCTTTTTCTCAGTCTGATTTGACCCAGTACTTGAAAGATTCTCCTCTATGCATGGTGTGTGTGTGTGTGTCTGTGAGAGAGAGAGAGAGAGAGAGAGAGAGAGAGAGGCAAAAGGAACGCGTTTGTTGGTTATGGAAGGCAAAGAGGTTAGCAAAAAAGCTTGTGATTTTCTAAAGCCACTTTTCCTAAATGTCAAATTATACCTTTTACTCACTTTTGTCTCCCCCTCCCAACCACATTCTTTACCTTTGGTTCTTCAAAGCTTGACAGTTATTAATACTAAATTTTATCTTTAATATAAAACCATCTTATAGTGTAATTAATCTTATATTAAAAATTATAGGTGGTAGAAATAGCATTGTATTCCCCACACCATGTACAACAGCAATAAGTCTTAAAGATCATCATATTGGTTGAAGATTATATGATGTTATTGTATTATATCGATTACTAAATTTTTAAATAATTTATTAAATAAAAAATTTCACTCAGTAACTTTCGTTAATGTTAAGTACTGTACATGGTCTTCCTCCTCTTCTTCGTGTTGTTTGTACAAGCCCAACAAAATTAGTCATTCCCTCTCACACAAGTTGTTTGTATTTTCATGCATAAATAGTGGATGCGAAAAAACACAAGTTGTTTAGTGGCCTCTTCCGACACTTAAACCTCTCTCTGTCTCTATGTCTCTGTAATCTCTTTCCTATATTCACGCCGCTCTCTCACTCTCTTTCCTTTCTGCAAAAGCAAAAGCATTTACCCACCATCTTCTTCATTTCCCTCATCACCATTGTCAACCAATCCATTTCTTCTTCTTCTTTGATTTGGCCTCAGAACCATGACTCAATTCTCTTTCTCAAAGGAAAAAACCAGTGACTTGTCTTCCCTTGTCTTCCATTTCTGCTTCTCCATCTTCTCTCACCCTCTTTACTTCTCTTACTTCATCTTCTTCTCTCCTTACATTCTCAAGCTTGTCTCTTTCCTTTCTCCTCTCTTCATCACCACCACCCTCCTCCTCCTCACCCTCTTCACTGTTTCCCCTAATTTCCCCTGCTTGGACACCAATGGTGACTCTGAATCTGAATTCTCTGATTCCAAATTGGGTTTTTTTCTCTCTAACTTCCAGACTCTTGTTCTGTGGCTTCACTCAAAAACTAGCCAGAAAGATGAGGAAAGTGGGTATCTTGAGGAGCTTGAAGCTTACCTGGTTATGTTTCAGGCCTCCATCTTTCAAGCTCTGGAGGCAAAACCAGAGGAAAATAATGCTCCACAACAATGCCTTGAAGCTGATGATCCAGTTGAGAATAATAATGTGTCAGTTGCAGAAGTAAAAAGCCTTGAGAGCTTTTTTCAAGAAAGTGAAGAATTTGAAGATTTGGGTCATTATCAGAAAGAAGAAAAGGCGAGTGGAGAATTGAAGGTTCTGGAGAGTTTGTTCAGAGAAGATGAAGAAGGGTTAGAAGGTTCAGTTCATCAAAAGGAAGCTAAGTTGGTAGAAGACTCAGAACAGAGCCAATCAGAGAGTGAACTCAAAGTGATGGAGAGTTACACAAAACTGGAAGGTGAAGGAGAAAAGAAGGCTCTAGAGAGTATGTTGGAGAGTAAGGAAGAAAATGAAGAGAGGAAAGGGAAAACATTAGGGCTGAGAAGTGGATTCAAAGTATTGAACAGTAAATCTCAGAGGCTTCTAGAAGCAAGTCTTGGGAGTCCAGAGAACAACTGGATTTACAGTGAATCAAATTACTTGGAGAGTTCTGGATCAATGAGAAAGGAGAAAGAATGGAGAAGGACATTGGCATGCAAGCTCTTTGAAGAGAGACATAATAACAGCAGCAACATCATCAGCAGCAACAACATTAATGGAAGTGAAAGTGAAGGCATGGATTCACTGTGGGAGACCTATGAGACAGAGTACAACAAACAGCCCAAGAACAACAACAACCAAAAGAAGAAGAAGACGACCATGACGAAGACAGTTCTGGAGAAGAGCAATACTAAGAAGAGTACTGAGAGTAAGTATTATGATCCAGAGGATGAAGATGATGTAGATGATGAGGAGGAGGAGGTGGAAGAAGAAGGAATCAAATTGTGCTGCTTGCAGGCTCTGAAATTCTCAGCGGGGAAGATGAATCTGGGAATGGGAAAACCTAACCTTATGAAAATCTCTAAAGCTTTCAAGGGAATTGGATGGCTTCATCATCATGTAGGCAAGCATGGAAGAAAGGGGTAGGATTGAACAAAAAAATTAACAAAAAAAAGAGAAAGATTTTGGTCATCATGCTTGTTACTCTTCTCAAAAATTGCATAGGAATGGTGTATTTTCTTTTATGGTAACAAGTAAATAATTTTCCCCTCTACCTTTTCAGTTAGTTAATGAAGCTTAATTTACTTGATAAGGTTTGATTGAAACTTTTCTCAGTGTTATTCACAAGAAAGGATGTAATGAACTAACGAGGTATTTTCATCTAATCTTTCTAAAACCTCCAAAATCTTGTCTTTTACACATATTTCAAAGAAAGTTTTCTAAAATAAAAAAACATATCAAATTAGCGGGCATGTTAGAGATGTTGCTTAACCATCATTCTTGGCCCTCAACCAACAACTTAGCTGTTTTCTGGGGATTAAATGGCCATTGCCACTTTGATCTGATAGTGGCAACTTGTTCTGCAGTGAGCTTGAAATGGAACCTCATGGTACTTTTGGCTACTTGTTGTGCACGTCAGTGCTCACATGTGCTTTAAGATTTTCCTTATAGAGTTTGATTCTTAATTTTTATACTGATTTTTGTTGCACTGAACTGTGCTTTTTCTAGCATATTTGCTGAGTTGAGTGCTTTTCTCTTTGTATATCTGTCTGTTTGCCTCTGGACTTTTGTTAATGTTCTACTATGGAGCATTTGTGCAACTTCTCTTGCAAATTAAACTGTAGTTTCAAGTTCAGTTAACTGTTCTGGATAATCACCGAGTGTTATATCTAGTAAAATAGTTATTAATAATGTAAGGGACCAATATTTAAATCTATATTCAAAATATGTTAATTGTCTTCAATAAGATAATGCATTTACCTATTAAAAAACTCTACTCTAGATAAGTGTTTGAAAAGATGGGAATTGAATAACTATTGATATTATTCTTCCACAAGGGATTTGGCTACTCTGAGTTTAGAAAATTAAAAAGGGAACACATGGGAGTTCGAGAAGAATGAGACTAGCATATTCTCACTCTTTAATTTGTGTGGGTTGGAAAATGGGCTAGTTCACCCTTGATGGATTAGGCCTAATCCATTAATTTAGGGAGAAAATATAATTGATAAGAATATGGGGTTGAAAAGGGGAAATATTCCTTAAAAGATTAAAATTTAAATCATCACAAGGAAATATATATTCCTATTTTCGTGGTGCGTGACTTTTGAACTGGGAAAAACTGCTTTGTGTGTCTTTTTTATAAGTAGAGAATGAGCTTATGGAAAATGAATGCTTTCATATCCGGTAGAAAAAACACTCCCCTTTTCTTAGACACCTTCTCTATTATTTATGCGTTATTGCTGTATAATATAACCATGTTCTTCACTGTTATTTGGTTCTTGTGGGTACCGAGAGCATACAAAGAACTCTTTAGGGGTGCTCTAAAATCCTTCATGTCAATTGTCTTTTACTTTTAAGATATTAATTTTATTATTTATATCATGTTTGTCAAAATGTATTGGTTGATAAACATTAAAAATAAAGCCTCTGCCATCAAAACTTACAGTCAAATTTCATGGCTAGGACTCTAGAAGGCTTCCACCCAAGCCTCCCCATTCAACTTCTTCCCTCATCCATCAATTCCATATTGGTGATTTATATGACTTATTTTCTAGTCTTTTCTCTTAGTTCAGTTTTATGGAATTCACATGAAGAGAAGAAAGCAAATAAAATCGAGTAAAATTGAGGGTCTGACCTTTTTTTTAATATTTATTTTGGACTTGTTTTCTATCAAATTATTTTTTAAATTGGTTTCCACTGCATTATTATGTGCTTGTTTGGATTAGTACTGGAAACTACTTTTCCTAACTGATTTACGATTCACAAGCTAAATATATGTGAATAATTTTGCATTGATTTGCGTGAATGCACTTTTCCTAAGTGATTTATGATTAACAGTTTACTTATGTTTAATAAAGTCTAATCTATTTGGCAAACAACCAAAATCAACTTAAAAAAAATAGTTTTACACAATTTGAGACAAAACTTCATAAATAGAATTTATATTTATGACTGAAATCACACTAGACACAGTGGCTTATGTTCAACATTAGGAGAGTATAATTTTTATATTTTATATTGAACAAATTTAACTTTAGCAACATTTTAACTTGTCAATTGCCAAAAACTTTGCTTGGCATTGCATCCTTGAGTTTTAACACTAAATGCCATAAGTGAGGGAGCTGCACACAATTAGTAAACATGGCTTTAACAATTAAAATAGTGAGATGACTGAGATAATGATTTACCTTATTAGATAGATCAACACATGTACACTCTTCAAATTGGATAAGTTTTAAGACACTTGCTACGATCTCATTGAGTACAACTTCATTATGGCACTTTCGTTGAAATGAGGGGTTGTAATTGGAGTATTGAGAAATGAGTTCGTGTAAGATAAAATTAATCAATAGACATATTAAGAAAAATGTGCCTAAGTAGATCAATACAAACTTCTTCTTCTTCTTTTTTCCAATTTTCTCATTTGCTTAGAATCGAACTGAATGTTTTAAATGCTCAAATATAATGAGTTACAGAGTAATTGCAGTTTGATTTGAAGTAAAACCAGCTCCACAAATTGTTGAAAGATTTAAAGGTACATCCCAACATCATAGCTTATGACTGCCTAACCCAATCCGACCAAAAAATAGACCAGACTTCGAGTTGGTTTCTGGTTAAGTCCAGTCCGTCCAGTGTGTAGCCCTAATCATATGTTTTGGTGTTTTATGTATGAAGATTCTGATTCTCTGTTATTTCGTTTTCAACTTATTTAATACTTGAATTTTTTTCTTCAATTTCACTGAATTTATGGAATTTTCTAAAAATCTCTCTTCTTCCATGCCTCTCAAATATAAAACTTTAAAAAAATTTTACATCTCCAGAACTTCTTGAGTTTATGGATAATTATCACAAATTATTTATAAGAAAATATTTCATATGATTAGAGAAACACATGTGATGAATAACATTTGAACTTGAATGAGTTATAATTCACAAATGTGTAGGTGTTATTCGAACATATTTCGTTTATCTATGTTGGAATAACATCTCTGATATTTTAGATATATCTCCAATATCTTGGATATAAGAAAATGTCTTTAATATCTTATATATTATTTGTAAAAATATATATACCATCGCTACAATTATATTCCTTATTTATCAGATTTTTTTAAATATCTTTAGGTTAACCATAGCTGTAGATATATTGTGTACATCATCAATAAGAAATATACAGTATTATTCCTCTTGCTCTATTCGTAACAATCTTTATAGCAAACAATTATTTTTAACAAATCTTATTAAAAAAAAGACTGAAAGTTAAAATTAAACCATACAGAACAGAAATCACCTTGATTCAAGTATTGGCACACAAGGCTGCAGAATAAACCATATTTTCAACCGTAGATTCAGTTAACGGTGATGATTAAGAAGGAGGCTGATAAGAGTGTGGGAAGAAACAATTCAGATCCTCTCAGTTTCCCACCACTAGATTAAGAAATAAATGGTCTGGATTAAATATTTTAAAAAATCATTATTAAAATGTTTTAATAATAAATTTATCCTCGATTTGTGTTTATATTGTAGTTCAGATTTATTTATCTAGATTTCCCATATATTGTAGTTTAGGCGCTAGGGTTTAATAGAGAACAGAGGGAGCCGGCGGAGAGCGGGAGAGGCGGAGGCAAGGTGCTCTTGGCAAGATGGGTACGATTCGACTCTTATTGTCGATTTCTAATCTGGATTGTTCAATTCCTCGCATTTGCAGTAGTAATAATCTTTGTATGGATTTTTCTCTCATGAGTATTGCTGTTCTTTCTCAGGTATTTCCAGGGATTCCATGCACAAGAGGCGTGCCACTGGTGGCAAGAAGAAGGCTTGGAGGAAGAAGAGAAAGTACGTTTCTTATCTTGTTTCTATATTACTCTTAACTTGAATTTCTTACTTACTGGTCTTGTATTTATTCCGTTGATTATACACGATGGTTGTAATGAAATAGAGAAGTTTTAAGCCTGCGAATCGGAAGTTGTTTCTATTATGGCATTTTATCTATCCCCGAATACATGATTGATTCGTAAGATAATGATGTTCCAGTGAAGAATTCGTAAGATAGTTTTGAAGCTCTTTAGTATTGTGCTCTGATTCAGTTAGAGAATCATCTGCAAGACATCCTGAAGGATCGCTTATGAATCAGCATGCCCTAAAAAACAGGAAAAAAAAAGTTAGTTTTTTTGTTCCCCACTGCTCTGATGCAGCTAGAGTGTGATAGTTCTAAATTTGTGACTGTAAAGTAGAATAATATCCTAAGATGTATGGCCTTTTCGTATGTCTATGAAATTTAAGGAAATTCCTTTGTGCATTTCACTGAGTTCAGATCTTATTGCATGTGGTGATGACTGATACTCTGTTTAATATTGTTTTTATGCCAACCTTTCTTTCCTTAATGTTGTCCATAATGCATCTTGCTCATACAATATTTGTGGGTTTATAAAGGTATGAGCTTGGTCGTCAACCAGCAAACACCAAGCTGTCAAGCAACAAGACAGTCAGGAGAGTACGTGTTAGAGGTGGTAATGTCAAATGGAGGGCTTTGCGATTGGATACAGGAAATTATTCCTGGGGTAGTGAAGCCGTTACTCGCAAGACTCGCATATTAGATGTGGTCTACAATGCCTCAAACAACGAGCTTGTGCGAACTCAGACACTTGTGAAGAGTGCCATTGTGCAGGTTGATGCGGCTCCATTTAAGCAGTGGTACCTTCAGCACTACGGTGTTGATATTGGCAGGAAGAAAAAAGCAGCTGCCAAGAAGGATTCAGCAGAGGTAATGCTATTTCAAATGATCAAATCTTTTATTTCTTTTGACTGCGATTTTTCTTTCCATTTATGATTATAGTTGAGTAGGTCTTGCGGGCTAGTGGTGGTGTATGTTGTATACTATGTGATGCAGGAGATAGAAATAGTTTTTAACATAGAGAAGTGAAATTAATGGAATTTAAGGGTTCGTACTTGTTGCTTCCTTTTTTTCTTGCCTTTTTTAGTTTTGTCAGCCATTTTTAGTTGTAAAGGTCTATAATTGAGCACAGTGATAACAATAGCCACTAGATTCTGACTCTTGTTATGAGTTTGATTTTTGATACTTTATTCTTTATTTTGCAGGAGGGTGAAGCCACTGCTGAGGAGATGAAAAAGAGTAAGCATGTGCTGAGAAAACTGGAGAAGCGCCAAAAAGATCGTGCACTTGATCCCCACATTGAAGAACAGTTTGGCAGTGGCCGATTACTGGCTTGCATTGCTTCTCGCCCTGGTCAATGTGGCAGAGCCGATGGGTATGCTTAATTTTATGTGTTGGAATCTCTGGATTTGTTTGACTTTGTTCTTCATCCGTATCATGTTGTTTCGGAATATGCAGTTACATATTGGAAGGCAAGGAGCTGGAATTTTACATGAAGAAAATTCAGAGGAAGAAGGGGAAGGGTGCTGGTGCTGCTTGAACGCAGTCCACATCGAATTCTATACTCCTAGAGATGTCGCTTTTTCGGTGAATGTTACCATTGAAGGTGCAATCTGTGAACAATTTTAGATTACTGGGAATAGAACATGAATGTTTATGTTGTTTTTTTTTCATTCTTTATCATTGAAGTTTTGGCTATCCGCTGTACGGTAAATTATGAAGGGCAATGATAGAGCTTGAACTATTTACTTGAACTCATGGCACAAAACGAAATCAGAATACTAATGATAATCTACAGCTATGCCAAAGAGTCGGCATTTTGATTTGTTTAAGGATAATGTTTTCTCAAACATCTCATGACTCGTTGGTGACATTGGAGAACAAGAGTGAAACAACTATGGTTACGTAATTATGTTTGGTAGTTGTTTTTAATCAAAACTTGATTTTAGTTTTTGTACTGTGCCAAATTGGAAAAAACTTCTGTTCTAATGGTTGGTTGTCACAAGTCACAACTCTTAACTATATTTGGCAGAGATTTATAATTATGTATATATCATGACCCCAGTATAAATAAAATACATACCTTGTTTCTTCAACTCTTTAATTTGCATCTGTTGTCTTTGGGTAATTAACAATTTTCTTTATTTAATATATAAGATGGAAGCTGCAATGTTGGGGTAAAACTGAATTTTGCTTTTATCTTGTGCAACTAAGACTGTAAGTGTTAAGATAACTTTTAAAATAGTATGACCCTGTTTATATTAGCATTAGGATGTTACGAAATTATGTTCACATAAACGGCTTTCACCTTTAATTCAAATGAACTCTATATGAATGGGTGGAGTTTATTTTAAAAGGAAATACTCCCTGAGTCCATCTTATCCTTAATGAATATATTAAGAGCTATTTAACTTAATTGAGTAGATTAAAAACATTACATAATTTAATTAATTATAATATATGTGATTTGATGTTTCAAAAATATTATGCATAACTTTATATTAATATATTAGTTTATAAGTTAGATAAATTAATTTTAAAAAAATGAGAAATAAAATGTATTGGAATCTTGTATTTGAACAAAATCCAACCCACAAAATAACTCTTATATTAGGTACAAGACTTGGTAACAATTTAATTAATTGACTTTGATAAATAAACCTGTAAAAACTATTGCATAAATGATGGGTTACACATTTTTAAGATTTTTGCGACCATCTATGAGTGATTTGGAAAGTTTCATTCCTTAGTTCAAGTTCTCTAGTCTAAGACCTTTGGTTTAAAAAAAAAAAAGTGTTAGATTATCTCTAAGATTTGTGTAATCATCCAAAGTTCTTGATATTTTATACTATTATTTTGCTAAGTTCAACTTTGCAAATTGCATGGTCTCTGGTTTAGCTACATTTTTCCTTGATAATTTTGAAGAATCAAATATAGTTAATCAACTTTGCTAAAATAAAAAATTGAAGCAAACCTTATCGGAGATCAATTTAAATCGAACTTGAATTGGTTCTAAACACCCTTATATCTCTATCTCATTATCGCCATTAACATTTAATTAAATCAAAACTAAGACACGTACAATAGTTTAAAATATGGTTAACGTTGGACTATTGTGTAAGAAAGAAAGGAGTAAAAGTCATACAAAGAGTAAATGTGTAACGAACCAAACCGATTGATGTTAGCTTTTTTAATCCAATCTTCTCAATTGAATAAATGCTTAAACTATAATAGAATCAAATATACCTTAAGTCTGGATGTAATGATTAATAGAAGGAGTAATATTTGATTTGAAGCAAACTTAACCCCCATAGATAAAGGTAACATTTGAAGACTCATCATTAATGGCTTATATGTTTTACAACATTTTTACCATAAATTCTGCTTGTGTTTTTGTCCCTTTTAGACTAATTTCTCTTGCAGTTAGATTTCAACTTCAATCCCATTGAACACATAAAGCATTTGCATGCTCGTTTTTCTTCATCTCTCCCTTCTTAATTAACCTTCAACATCTCATGTAACTTGTATAATTTGATATCAGATTGTTTATATCAAATGGATTCAATTTCCATAATAATCAATTTATCATTTAATTGGTGCTTTTCTCCATCTCCAAAACTTCTTGAGTTTGATGGATGCTGATAACATGTATATATAAGAAATAGTCATGAACATATAATGTCCCACAAATATATTATGTGAGGAGAGAAACACATTTAATATGAGTTATCACAATTTAAAGGCACTTTTAATTTAATTTTTCTTTATAGATATATGGATGAATGGCATTGGATAGTGAAAAAAATAGTATGTGGTTGATTTTTGGTGGGAAAAAAAATATTTTCACAACTTTTGTTGCAAAAAATTAATAAGTTCAAATTAAAACAAACAAACAAGAAAAACACTTAATACAAAGTATAATAGCTTCTTCTGTTTACAATGCAGTGAATTAATATTTGAATCTCTATTAAAAATGTATTCACATTTAATATCAGACAATATCTCAAATAAGAATAGCTTAAATATAAAAATGCATGTACTTTAGCAAAAAATTATATAGCCGAATACTCCATATGGATTTACTTCTTTATCATTATTTAATTAATTAGTTAGTTAGTTGAAACCTCACCATTCCAAGAGAGTAAATTAGTACCAAAAAAATACATTTTTTTTTTGGCCAAACACATGGATATTCCTATTTCGGATATAATTTTTTTCAAAGCCATTATTGAACATCTTTTTAGTGGATATTCAAACTTTAATTCGTTATGTTGTAAGAGACTAAACCTTTTCATTACATTAATCCATCTTAGTTACAAAATACATAATTAAATCAAAATAAAATAGCCCTCTCAACGTCATTATCAGTAGTAATCTGTATGAGATATTTTGTGTGGCGTTGGGAACAAAAATCAAGAAATGTGTGGCCATTATCAATGAGGGCCATCAGAAGAGTTTGGCCTTGTCATCGATTATTAATGTTGTTATACAAAAATAATAAAAAACAAAAGTCCAGAAGTGGAGAACGTTCGGTCCATTCGGATTATTTAAATAATATTTAAAAACAAATGAAGTTTCTTTTTTTACGTCTCTTTGTCATATAAAAACACTAAGCATCCCAGCTCGTTCATAGGATTAAGTCATTGGCTGTGCTAAAAATCGATGGTCTCTAGATAATCCAGGCTGACCAGAAATGAACTGATTCAGTTTGCTCTGAAAAAAGGTGGGTCTCAAATAAGGTCGGGCTAGTTCAGGTTCCAGACCAATCTGACCCTACTTTTTTTTAATTATTAGGGTAATAATAGAGTCTATGGCTTTGAGCCTTCGAGTTTATTTGGTAATCACTTAAAAATCATTTTTCCGTAAGTCGAAACAAAACTTCTCTTATATACTTACCTTGTATTGCGTAAAATCACTTAAAAAATCTATTCCCAAACATACCCTTCATCTTCATTTCACTATCGCACGTTCCACCCAACAATGGACTTATGGTTAAGACTGGGGGACAGGGTGTTATGCTTGAGCTTGCAGCTCTATTTATACACATTTCTCGGGGAGAATCACTGCGCGGTTGCAAGTAAGAAAGTATGATTACCATAGGAAGTGTCATAACAAATTAGCACTATTTATAATGATAAGTACGATATAATTTAAAAAAAAATTATTTGATACTATTTATAAGTGATTTCACTTAGTATGTGTTAATTTTTCTATGATATATTATACTAAATATTAAATAGGATAAAGTTGAAAAGTTGTTGAATTTTAAGGTGGAGTTAATAAGGTTGAAGATTTTTTTCGGTCTATCTGAAAATGACTTACAAATAAAAAGAGGAAATTAAAGAAATAATAACAACTTCAAATTGTTACGCGGTTATTAATTAATTGGAACCTGTTCCATATGTCACTTCCTTGAAATTTCTGCAATAGTTCTCCCTAAACGTTTAAGTGCATGTTTGGCAAATCTTTAAAATATTAGTTTTGAAGTAAAACCAAGGTTTTGAAAAAGTTGTTGACAAACATGTTTCGAAAATGCAGAATAGCTTCTGGGTCCAAAACCATGGTTTCAGAAGTGATAGACAAACATACTCTTTTTCTCCATGATAGCTTTTAACTCTCAAAACCATGGTTTTCCAAAAAGCTATTCTTTCCAGCTTTTTCAGAAGCTATTTTTCAGAATCTATTCTTTAAATGCTATTTTACGCAATCCGAGACAGAATCTATTCTCCACAGCATTTACCAAACATGCTCTAAAAGTCAGCTTCAATAATTTGCATCCTAATTGTCTCTCTCTCTCTCTCTCTCTCTCTCTATATATATATATATATGCATATAAAGACTTGACTTTCTTTGGGCTAAGTAGTTATCTAACGAAGATGTGGGGACTGAATATGTTAATTAAAAGTGTTTTTTTCCGAAATGTTAATTTAAAGTAAAGTCAGAATGATATATATTAATTTAATGTAACTGTGAAATAGAGAATTAAAGTATAACTGTTAGAAAAATCTTGGAAATAGAAGACATAAAATAATACTGCTTCAAGGTCCTAAATAAAAGTGTGGGAACTTATATTTATGATCGGAGGTGTAATAAATGAAGAGTAAAAAACGGAATAAGAATATAATCATGCTTGGAAGTGGCTTGTAAAAGTATATATATTCGGAAGAAATGGATAAATATAAGTGGATTTAGAGCTAATCAATGAATTTATTTTGGTTTTAAATATAAAATCTCAATATAATGTTTAGCCTAAAACATCTTTATTAATTGGACATATTAAAAAGGTTTTCATTATGGGATGGTTTTAATGTACATAGCAAAGAATGCATTCTCTTAAATTCTTAATATACAATCAACTTTAGTTAAAAAATTGAACTCCGAAGTAGATATTATATTAAGGGATTGAATGAGTGTTGTAGAGAAATTAGACCAACACTTATCTATTACAAATAAATAATTTAACTAATTTTTTAAATATTTACGGATGAATTATCTAATTCATTAAAAAGCGAAGCAATTGGCAATAACTAATCAACAGTGCATAACTTAATAAAAATAACTATAGATAGATGATGCTTGCCAATGAGGCATCTAGTAATTAACAAAATCATCGACAAAAGATACATTACTTAAATGTAAATATATATATATATATATAAGATTTTTGTACATCTCTATCTCATTATCACCATTAACATTTAATTAAATTTATAAAACTTACTCCAAATTATATTTAATGGAACCCTCTAGATACAGAACAAAAACTTTTCTCTAAAATGAACGAGATAATAGTTTACCTTATTAGATAGGTTAACATAAAATCTGAGCCAAATCTTTAAGGCACTTGCTACAATCACATTAAGTACAAATCTTCATTACAAAATCAAAACTAGGACACATACAATAGTTTAAAATATGGTTGCCATTGGACTATTGTGTAAGAAAGAAAGGAGTAAAAATCATACAAAGAGAAAATGTGTAACTAACCAAACGGATTGATGTTAGCATTTTTAATCTAATCTTCTCAATTGATTAAATGCTTAGAATAGAATTAAATATACCTTAAGTCTGGATGTGATGATTAATAGAAGGAGTAATATTTGATTTGAAGCAAACTTTAACCCCACAGATTAAGGTTATGTTTGAAGACTCGATCCAGCATTTATGGCTTATATGTTTTTTTTTTTTGGGCGTTGAGGATAACAATATAGCACATAATCATCCCTGTTGAAGAAGGACATGTTCAAGGTATCCAATCAATATTTCATGATACACAAATGTACGAAGAGCTTCTCCAGTCACAATCTCTCTTTCAGGCCTAAAATGCTTGACTTAATCAAGATATGAGATGTACACACAACGATGATTTGGGTGACTAGCTACATTTTGAGCCGAATTCTTGGACAAAAACAACATAGATACACACATCTACTCCCTTTATATTCTGGAACAAAAAAATAACTTTTGATGTAAATGGGAACTCCGGAGAGTAATTCTCCTCAGACACTATGTCAAGAAACTCCTTTTTCACTTTCAATTGCTTTTCAACTGATAGCACCACTCTTACAGTAAGATTTTTTGCTCCAGAAATCTCATCAACATTCTTTCCTTCAACTTTTGCCTTATCTGCTCGCTCATGTTCAAGACGCAAAAAGAGTCTTTGCTCTATATGGTCACTAAGCTTGGTCCTTGGCAAGTCCTTAGCACCAAAAATAGCAGCCCCTAAGGGTGTACAAATTTCTTCTTCAATTTCCTTTGGACACACATACTGGAAGTTGTCTTCTAAATTTCTCTTATTGTTGAAGAGTGCATATATCTGATGCTTCCACTTAATGGCTTATATGTTTTACAATATTTTTACCATAAATTCTGCTTGTGTTTTTGTCCCTAATTTTAAACTGATTTCTCTTGCAGTTAGACTTCAACTTCAATCCCATTGAACACATAAAGCTTTTGCATGCTCGTTTTTCTTCATCTCTCCCTTCTTAATTAACCTTCAACATCTCATGTAACTTGTATAATTTGATATCAAATTGTTTATATCAAATGGATTCAATTTCCATAATAATCAATTTATCATTTAATTGGTGCTTTTCTACATCTCCAAAACTTCTTGAGTAAACGATGGATGCTGATAACATGTATATATAAGAAATAGTCATGAACATATAATGTCCCACAAATATATTATCTGTGAGGAGAGAAACACATTTGATATGAGCTATCACAATTCAAAGGCACTTTTAATTTAATTTTTCTTTATAGATATATGGATGAATGGCATTGGATCGTGAAAAAAATAGTATGTGGTTGATTTTTCGTGGGAAAAAAATATTTTAACAACTTTTGTTGCAAATAATTAATAAGTTCAGATTAAAACAAACAAACAAGAAAAACACTTAATACAAAGTATAATAGCTTCTTCTATTTACAATGTAACAAACTAAAATTTGAATCTCCATTAGGTATTTACATTTGATGCCCGACAATGTTTCAAATAAGATTAGCTTAAATATAAAAATACATGTACTTTAATAAAAAAGTATATAGCCAAATACTCCATGGATTTACTTTTTTATTGTTATTTAATTAATTAGTTAGCTAGTTGAAACCTCACCACTTGAAGAGGGTAAATTAGTACAAAAAAAATAAAAAATACATTTTTTTTTCGGCCAAGCACATGGATATTAATTATATAATTCTGTAAAGCATTGAATACTTTTTTTTAGTGGAGATTCAAATTTTAATTCATCATGTTATGAAATATTAGCCATTTCCGTTGCATTAATCCATGTTAGTTACAAAAGTATATATTTAAATGAAAATAAAATAGCCCTCTCAACGTCATTATCAGTAGTAATCTGTATGAAATTTTTTTTTCTGGCGTTAGGAACAAAAATCAAGAAATGTGTGACCATTACCAATGAGGGCCATCAGAAAAGTATGCATGCATCCATGACCAAGTTTTTGGGATTTACTATTTAGAGGATCGGAGTTTGACGTTGTCATCAACTATGAATGTTATTATACAAAAATAACAAAAACAGAAGTACAGAAGTGGAGAACGTTAGGTTCATTCGGATTATTTAAATAATATTTAAAAACAAATGAAGTTTCTTTTTTTATCTAGTATGTTTGGAAATAACTTTTAAATAGTGATTGTATGCAATCCGAGATAAGTATATGAGAGGAGTTTCATCCAAATTGTTTTTATTACTAATATTTAATTAAACTCTAAAAATTTATAATATGGGTAAAATTAAATAATATTTTAGGTTTTAGCTATTCAATATTAAAAATAAAATACAGTTTATTAAATTATATTATTTTAATATAACCGGTTTAACTCCGACTTGACCTCTATTTAAACCATCAACCCTTAAATCATTATCCCACGTGTTCGGTTTTGAGCCTTCATCTTCACTTCAATATCGCACGGTCCACCCAGGAAGCTTCTAGCAGCGGTGGCCTCTCCTTCTTGTCAGCGTCACTCACACCTCTTCGAATCTGACAAGTGATAGAACAAAATGCCAAATTGGTGTTGTTCTCTACCTTTTTGTTTTTTCCTTAATTTTTGATTGTTCCCTCTAATAGATGTTCCAGTCTCATCCTTTTGCTACTGTTGCATTTTTAAAAAAAAAAAAAAAGTTTGAAGCTTCATAATGATCCAGTCCAAAGTTTTGTTCTCTTCTAATTTTAATATGATAATAACCCATAATTTTTGTCCCTTTTCTATTGGACAGCACAGGTTCAATTTTTTTTTCCCCAAAAAAAGGTACTAGCTCCAGTATGGTAGATGGTCTGAAACCCGAGAGAAAAAACCCGGTCTGATCTGCTGGCGGGGTTAAGCTCGAGCTGGATTAGACTATGGGCAGCCTCACCTAACCTGAGCATAATTCCAGATCAGACTACAAGTTAGGCATTAACCCGGACTAGAGTCCAACGCCAAACACATGTACGTGATGGATAGTCAATGGTTGGATCAAACTTTGTAACCTCTTTTTTGTTGGGAATTAAGGTATTTGTATCATTATCATCATGGCAACATGCTACCGTGTCAGAACCATCTGTCACTGAAAAATACTGCTCGTTTAACTTCTTTGTTTAGATTAAGGAATATATATAGATAAATGAGTTAATTATAGTAAACTTAACATACTTTTTAAAATACTCTTAGTTGTAATTTGAGCTATATATGGCTCCTTTATTTTTTATTGAACACTTGATCCTACAAGATTTGAAGTTCTATATGTTGGCATTTCATCGAAGAGAAATATTAATTTCAGCAATCTTAAATCTGCTCGAGAGGATGGAGTCATTGATATTGGGGGGGTGGGGGGAAATCCGATCCAGTCATTCACTCGTTGGATTAAACTTGAAACCTTTGCCATGAGGGTATTAATTTGTATCAGGAGAAAACAATAGAAAACAATGCTAATGGAATTATAGAATATTGGTAAATCACATCACCGACCTTTAATTCCCCTCCCCTCCCCTGTTTTGAACCAAACAAAGCCTTGATATCCAATATATATACACACATACACCATCAATGAATGGAAAACGCTAATTAATATAACTCTCTAGACTCTAGATGACTTTATTCTATTATAAACAACAGATTTCTTCGAGAGTGTCATATGTTTTGGACCCAATATAATGGAGCATTCAAAGATGCTCATAAAGCTCACATGGTAGACGAGGCTTGATCGTAACTTGAAGTGGATTAAGCTTAGGCAGGGCCACCCCTAAGCCTTCGCTCATGTCCACCGCATCACCACCACCCTCTGGTGGGGCCGCCTCCGCCGCCGCCAGATCAAACCCTTGAAGCAACCGAGCCAGCGTCAAGCTGACGACTTGCAGGCCAAAGGTGGCGCCTGGGCACGACCTTCTCCCGTAACTAAATGGCATGTAATCCAAGTTCTGACCCTTAAAATCTAAATCCTTATGATCATCCTCCATGAACCTCTCAGGCAGGAACTGGTTGGGGTTTGACCATACTTGTGGGTCCCTCTGAAGCTTCCAGATGTTGATGAGAAGACGAGTGCCTTTTGGGACGTAGTAGCCTCCGACGAAGCAGTCTTCCATGGCCTCTCTGATTCCAGTTAGTGGAGCTGGAGGATAGAGACGAAGAGTCTCTTTGATAATGGCTTGAAGGTATTGAAGATCCTTAACGTCAGATTCTTGTGCCCATTTGTGAGTTCCTATGTTGGTGTCGAGTTCTTCTTGTGCCTTTTTAAGGACACGTGGATGGTTTAAGAGCAAAGATAGTGCCCATGTTAGGGTTATTGCTGTGCTTCCTGTGCCTGTAAGGATCAGAGTCTACAAAAGCAACAACAAGAAGAAGAAGAAGAAGAAGCCACAATTAGCTACTATTTTGCATGTAATAATTTATAATAGTTTCATATACTTTATATTTATTTAATATAATAATATATATTAAAATTGTTCTCATTTCATTTTCCGATTGGATATCATCAGTCATGGCCAAATGGCCCCTACTTATTTCAGGGCCTGTTTTCCACAAGCAAGGCCTCAAGGAAGACAACAAAACTATAGCATGGAACTATTGAAGGCAAAAAAATGTGTGTGTGTGTTTTCAACGCAAAGAATCTTGTTTGTGTGTGGATATATAAACGCCTCGAACTCTTGTACGGGGAATAAGAAGTAGTATCATGTATTTAGACATGAGAGAGAGCGCACCAGGGCGGTGGCCTTGATGACGACGTCGCGTTGGTGGCCACAAATAGGAGAATGTGGATCGGAGAAGATGGAGATCATGACGTCCATGAAGTCGCGATGAGATTGAGAGGGATGGGCGGTTGTGTTGTTGTGGTGGAGGTGTTGGTTGAGCCAGAGTTGGAGCACAGAGTCGATGTCCTTGGCGGTCTTCTTCATGGCCCTCACATGTCCCTGCAAGTCCACCCACCTGTGCAACTTTAATGGCAATGCGTCCGCCTCCACAAACACTCCGCTCAGATATGTCGCCTCCCTCACTCCTCTCTTTAACCTGAACGCCTCGCTTTCTTCATCGCTTAGGTTTTTCTCATCCCCTATATATATATATATGATCCACAAATTAATTAACCATCATGTTGTTGTTGTAAGTGTATGTGAATACCAACAAAATAGGAGTGGAGGAAGAAGATGAAATCATACCTGAGAATCTCTTGCCAGCAATAATGCGGGCGTTGATGTTGAAGGTCAAGTGCTCCAAGAGGTCAGTGATGCGGACGCAAGGTTGGTGTTGATGGGTTGAGAACAAGTCCTTGAGGAAACATAATATCTCAGAGTCTCTCACATGCTTCAGCTGCTCAAGTCTGTGAGCCGACAGCAGCTCCATCGTGGCCATCTTCCTCATCTCTCTCCAGTACTCCCCGTACGGTGCCAGAGCAAACATCGCGTTGTTATACCCCATGTACCTCCCTGCAGTTCGTTCATTCGTTCATCATTCATTCCCGACACAAAATTATTATTTATTAACATTATTCCCACCATCAATGTGTGTGTGTGTACCTGCGGCGATGTTAGGCCTGGTGGCGAAGACCTTGTCGAAGGTGGAGAGGCATTGCCTGGCAAGTTCTCTGCCGGAGACGATCAAAGCGTTGTGAAAGCCAAGCCTGAGAGAGAAGATGGGCCCATGAGTGTCGGCCATGGAAGAGAGAGTCCTAAACACTGGCACAGCTCCTCCCAGAAGATGGAGATGACCTACTAGAGGCAACCCTCCTTTCGCTTCTGGGGCTCTCTCCTTCTGCATCTTCTTCTTCTTCTTGACCTCACTGCTTGATCTCACAAGAATGGAGGCCACCACCACAAACAACAGACCCCACAATATTCCTTTTGGGTCTATACCAGTACTACTGTGAGAAGCAGGAAGAAGAAGATCCATGGTGATACAGAGAGAGATAGAGTCTGGTTGGTGATGGACTTATGGTTATGACTGGTGGACAGGGTGTTATGCTTGAGCTTGCAGCTCTATTTATACACATTTCTGGGGGAGAATCACTGCGCGGTTACAAGTAAGAAAATATCATTTACCATAGGAAGTGTCAAAACAGCACTATTTATAATGATAAGTACGATATATTTTAAAAAATTTATTTGATACTCTTTATAAGTGATTTCACTTATTATGTGTTAATTTTGCTTGATATATTATAGTGAATATTAAATAAGATAAAGTCGAAAAGTTGTTGAATTTTAAGGTATAATTAATGATGTTTAAGATTTTTTTTTTGTCGGTATAAAATATGCTGAAATGACTTATAAATAAAAAGAGAAAATTAAAGAAATAATAACAACTTCAAATTGTTACGTGGTTATTAATCAATTGGAACCTGTTCCATATGTTACTTCCTTGAAATATCTGCAATAGTTCTCCCTAAACGTTTAAAAGTCAGCTTCAATAATTTGCATCCTAATTGCCTCTCTCTCTCCATGTGTGTGTGTAAAGACTTGAGTTTCTTTGGGTTGAACTTGTTTGGCAACTACTAAAAAACATTTTTATGTAAGTCGAGATAAAACTTCTCCCACATACTTAATTCAAATTGCGTAAAATTATTTAAAGAAGCTATTCCAAAACATATACCCTAAATAGTTATCCAAAGAAGATGTGTGGACTGAATATGTTAATTAAGAGATTTTTTCATGTAAAGTAAAGTCAGAATGATATATATTATTTTAATGAAATTGTGAAATAGAAAATTAAAATATAAATGTTAGAAAAATCTTGGAAATAGAAGACAAAAAATAATACTGCCTCAAGATCCTAAATAAAAGTGGGAACTTTTATTTAAAATCAGAGGTCTAATAAATGAAGAGATAAAAAACACAATGAGAATATAATCATGCTTTGAACTTGGCTTGTATAAGTATATATATTCGGGAGAAATGGATAGATATAAATGGATTAAGATCTAATCAATGAATTTATTTTGATTTTAAATATAAAATCTCGTTTACCCTAAAACATTTTTACTAATTGTACATATTAAAAAGGTTTTATCTTAATGTACATAGCAAAGAATGCATTCTCTTAAATTCTTAATATACGATTAACTTTAATTAAAAAACTGAACTCCAAAGTAGATATTGTATTAAAGGATTGAATGAGTGTTGTAGAGAAATTAGACCCACACTTATTTATTACAAATAAATAATTTAACTAATTTTTTTAATATTTAGGTATGAATTATCTAATTCATTAAAAATCGAAGCCATAATAGTGTGTGTATATATATATATATATATTGGCAATAACTAATCAACAGTGCATAACTTATTAAAAATAACTATAGATAGATGATGCTTGCCAATGAGGCATCTAGTAATTAACAAAATCATCAACAAAAGATACATTACTTACTTAAATTACTTAAATGCAAAATATATATATATATATATATGAGATTTTTGTTGTGTGTTGGAGACGAAGTCAAGAAGTGTGGGGCGATAAATCAATGAACGATGGGGACCATCAGAGAGTGGTCAAAGTCATGAGGTCCTCCGGAAAAGTAGAAGCTTCACGGTGGGTTCTTTTTATTTTTAAAAAATAAAAATAAATAGAAGTGTGATTTTATTCTTTATTATAAAAATTAATTTAATTTTATTTAAAACATTCCTTATCTTTCTAGTTATCACTCATGAACCTATTATGAATCATATGTTTAAATAAAAAAAAACTTAACCCTTCAACTCATTAAAAATTTAATAAATTTTCAATTTTACTCGTATTAAATATAGATACTTCAAAAATTATTAAATAACATACACTAACAATTATTGAGGGCTAAAAGAAGAAACTAACGATAATGTTATAAAATGAGAGAGTTAGAGAGTAGAAAAAAAATAATAGTAGAAGAAGAAATTGAGGGAGAGAATAATGTATTTTCTTATTCATTTAGATGTACAAATGCTTAATGCATTATTCCTATTTATAGGGTTTAAGGTATTGATCACAAACCTAAAGAGTTACAAGCATATTAAATAACTTAGTGGTATAATTGGGAGTTATAGGAAATATATACTTAAAATCCTTTAATTTAAGAAGTTAAAGTAGACTTTCATAAGTCATAAGAACATTCATAAGAAATTGATAATACGTTTTGGAACAAGGATAAAAAATTTTATTCTCCTTCTACAAGATTATAAAAGTGGTACATGTCCTTATTATAGAGATGAGAAAGTATTTGTCTCTAATTAAAAATTTTAGGGTAACTCAGAGGTATATATAATTTTTTAAAATTTTTAATTTGATATCTATATATTTTTCCTCTTAATTAAATATTTAATTTTACTGTATTAACACTATTGACTCATGTAAGGTAGTACAGAAGCTAACAATGCTTCACAAATTAAAGTTATAGGAGTTAATTGCATTAAAAGAGTAAAATCAAAAGATTTATTTAAGAGAAAAATACATACAAGTACTAAATCAAAAATTGGGGAAAAAATATAGACATCACTGATATGATTTTTCCAAAATTCTATTGATAAGAATGACCTAAATAGAATATCAATATTTTATGTGCACAAAATTTACATAATACATGTATTTTGGTGTATAAATGTTTACGGGGTTATTCTCATAAAAAAATGTTTAATGTGTAATTTCCCCAATATTCTTCCATATTTCTCATATAACTTTTTTTCA
>QFDD01121017.1:0-12153 GCA_006871305.1 Vachellia collinsii
AAATTGATCAAGCGAATTAACTGTTTAACTACCTACCTAGACGCACACCCTGGCCACACACTCACACCTTCGGACCTACCGGCACATGCCTGCACCGCAAGCACCCATGTAACCCCAACATGTGTACAAAGTAAACAATTTTTAAACCTTTGACATACATCGATGCAAAAATAAATACACACACATGCATTTACAATTATTTATGTGTACAATCAACAAACTAATTCATCCAAAAGTTGGCAAAAAAAATAATTCATTAAAAAATTATTATATTATTTATCAATTTATAAGTTAGATAAATTAGTTTAAAAAAAAATAATGAATATAATACTCTAAAGTAATGAATTTAACATCATTAGTCTTATAAAAAAAAATCAATTGGCCTTTTATGTTTAGGAGATATAGGATCTTATTGTTAAAAGTTGGATTGATTGATAAGGATTAGTATAAAATATAATACGAATGTGCATGTATACGTACTAGCACGACATGTGAATTTTATTGTATTGTGTATTTGATACTGAATATATCTACTACTTTTAAGCATATTATATATGAACGCACTCACATTTTCAACTGCTGGAACTGTCCATGACCCCTGAATTGTAATTATTAACAACTCAGGGATAGGTATATGCTATTTATGTACAAACAAAATAAAAGTAAATAAATATCAGGATGCATAAGAGACAATTCAACTCTCAAAATCAGTTCAAAGGCCGAAAAAATCTCTCTGAAATAATTACTACAATCTATCTTTGGTATAAAAGTCAATTAATTTTTTTAAAAAGATTAATGAAAAATATACTAAAACATTTTTTCAAAAACAAACGTATATTCCATCGTGGATCTGACGTTGGACGGACGAAACATGGTTTCGCCACCCCCCAGTTAGTTTAAACCTATCAATTCTTATTCGGTGGCTGTATTTTCGGTCAAACCACTTCATTAGAAAAGGTACAGAAAATGATATATCAAAAGTTTCACACATGAAATGATAAAGGAAAAAGGTTGGATATAAGGACTCGGTAGGAAAGAAAGACCAACCATTGAATAAGAGATCTATGAACTAACACTGAAGATTCCTGAAGCTCAGTTAGAGATTCAGGAATCTGCAATGCAGCTTCGGGGCTGTTCCTTCCTCCTAAATATTACATCCTCTCGGTCTTTATGCCCAATTTTCTCAAAAATAATGGCAGGTGAGAACAATACATAGAACTTGTAAAAGACTTTTGGTCATCGTTTTGAATATCTTGGGATTTTTTTTCAGAGGGCCTCAAAGTCTAAGGCCTTTAAAAAATGGAAATCTGCAGAATACTTGTATAATGAACTGGCTAACAGAACCAGCGAAGAAGTATCAGTGTGACAGACAGGACATAGAATCTAAATCATTGGTTTTAGTCGTCAATATTAACTACTATATATATAGGAGTGAAGTGTGTAGTATGTATATCTAGAGCATGCAACGAATTGAGCAGAAAATTGCAGCAACAATCAGTGTATAGCTAGGTAGCTAGGTAGCTTGGAAATTAACACGGACACATGTTATTAACCAAGTTGGAACCTGCAGGGTGTCTTATATATTATTAGTGGCGGTGGCCAGTGGTACGTAGGACAAACTCATGACAGTATAGTGTCAGCTATCTCAAGAGTCCATGAATTTTCTATCAGCAACAAATTTCTATATATATACATACATACAATATATTACTTATATAATGCATGGCTAGGGTCGTGCAACTTGTGGCTGACGATTCAATTACAAAATGAGATTTATTTTTTGGGCTAATTCGCTTCAACGTCTATTTAATTTGCAGGGTCGTTTACTTGCTTATTTGTCAGCTACTGGTGGTTTAGAATATATATATGGCTTGATTATTCGTGGATTCTTTTATGATGAGACTCCAGCCATGCACACACATATATATAATATAGATTGACCCGCCCGTTCACGCAATTAATTATATATATATAATATTGGTTATTTAATTTTTCATTCGTAAGCAAATTAAACGACAATTGCAAAGTTCAAGAGCTTCAAACTCTGAGGGTGGGGAGGGGGGGGGGGGGGGGGAGGACCTTCAAGCTCAACACACACAGCTGTAATGCATGCATGGTCGTGGATAAGCTTTTCTTTTCTTTTTCCTTTTTAATTTTCAATCTCTGGGCAGAGCTCCACATGTCGAATTACTAGTTTATTATATATTCTTTTTTTTTTTAATAATACCTGAATTCATTAAAACGAAAAGACGTTTACAGCACTCAATTTGCATCAACCCACCCTGCCTCTGTTAAGGAGGGTGGTTGGGCAAACATACAAAATGGAGTATCTAAGCGATGTGAAACCTTAGCTAGCTGATCAGCTATAGGAATACTCTCTCGATTAACATAAGTTATCATAACCTGCCAATCCCTATGAACAAGAAGTCTGAGATCATCAACAACATCCCTAAAAGGATAGTTCACGTCACATCCCCTCAAGATGTAATTAATTGCCTCAGTACAATCTGACAGGATAGTAACTGTCTTAAACCCTCTAGACCAGCATAAATTCAAACCTTGACTTATCCCTAAGAGCTCAGCTACAACCGGTGGAACATTAGTTAACTTGCAACTGAAGCCACTCACCCATTCCCTACTTTGATCCTTAATATATCCTCCACAACCACTTCGACCATCAGCTAAGACCGAGCCATCCACCGCTAACAGGAAACCCTCATCGATGCTCCTATTAGGTGGTCCCATATTGTTGTTTTTCCTATACATATGACATTTCTGGACTAGATCTTGGTCAGCACATGCCTTGAAAAAACATGTTGCAGCATCAGGTCCTCCTTGGTTGGTGGTCTCACCATAAAGTTCCTTGCATCGAGAAACCCATATATCCCAGCACATATACCCAAATAGGATTGGCCACTCAATCTTTTGTATCTTGGAACAACCAATGTTTCCCTTCAAATTCCAACGGATACAATCTTCCCCTTGAAGGGAGAAAAAAGAAGCCCATTGCTGACGGTTGACTACAGCTTTCCAGCATTTCGCAGCTCTGGGAAAATTATATATAACAAATAATGTAGGAGTGTATATATATAACAGAAGAGTATATAATGCCAAGCCCGTTTTGCAGACGTGTGGTGCAAAAGCATAACTTATATTTAATTTGCTGTATATGGCAAGAAGTAGCTAGACAGAGTCTTCATATCTACTAGAAAAATTAAATATTTGATCTCTATAATTGAACTGGCCTATTTTAACTCAATACTCATGAAAAATTGTAACAGCACCCACGCCTAAAATGTTTTTATATATACTTTTTGATTAATTTTGGTATAAATCTTCTGACTGGATAAGATATACGCGAACGTTTATTTATGGACGCGCGTAACTAGCTAGGTGTATTATTTCAGCATATTTGACTTTCATAAACATTCTTACGTATAATAAACTTTATATTAGTCCAGGTTGAAGTTGAGATAGATTAATTGACCTCTCTCTCCCACTCTCTCAACACACACACACACACACACACACACACACACACACACACACACTACTACACATCTAATCTATGTAAATTATCAATTAAGATTCTGTAACATTAATATTTAAGAATTAAAGTAGATTCATCAATTTCAAGAATTCTATATTCTCGTTGTCGAGTACTCCGAATAATTGGAACACACGCGCACGCGCACACAAATGCTTATTTAACTGTCTAAAAACAAGGCATTTATAGTCGGACACTCACACAATGACATTAATTTGGCAGAAAGTACTAGCGTTATTATTTGGATCCAACTCCAGCTAATAGGCACTGGGCGGTGCCTAGCTATAGCTTTGGATCCAAACCCTAACACTTATCTAATTATAATATAAAACCCAGTTTGAAAAACTCCACCCAAAAGATTTAACGTCGAGGGAAAAAAATTAAGGAAATATTGCAACCGAATCACCTGTTCATATAAGATTGCTAAATAAGCAGTTTCTCATTGCCAATTTTGCACCTTTAGTTAGTTCACATCATTTTACTTATCTATCAAAGTTACCATGAATATTGGTAATTAAAAACGTAAGTTTTCATCAATCGAACACCACATGAATTAAATTGGTGAGAGTGATTGAAGGAGACGAATTCAAGAAGTTCATGTTTCATTTATAGCATGTGACTCAGTCCTTTTTGACGAACAAATTAGTTATCATTACACATTTGTTCTGCACCCCGTTAATAATTAGTTGACTATGTCAAGCTCTTTAAGATTTGAAGTGGTCCATTATAATATAAATAGAAGGATTAAGGAACTAAATGCGGTGTAATTAAACACAACTGTTCACCTCTGAGAAAAAAGAGAGAAGTTAATATTAAGTGCAAATTTTTTTCTCACTGGTAAGTAGATACATGAATGGGGAATTATGTACTGCAAATCATATAAAAAGATAGTATAAATAAATATAAACTTACTTATCACTATTACTTACCCATTAATAACAGTGGCTGCTGGGCTGCGAACCAAAAAAGGCAATTGAGTACAGCTTCGCATGCAAAACATGTATATTTTGATTTTAAAAAAATGTAATGCAAGGGTTGTCCACAAAGTGATGAAATTAATAATTATAGGTAATTAATTGGTTAATATATAATTTGAATCGAGGCGATGAAATGAAGATAATTAAGTCTTTTATAGTATACATTTGAATTTAATGTTGTGCAAAAAAATATACTAGCTACCTCAATCTAATCATATTAAAAAAAATGATGCTATAATACATATAATGAAATCATAAGTAAACCTGGCTAAAAAGAAAAAAGAAATTATAAGTAAGCAATATTAGTTAATGAACCCTGCATTACATACACTTGGTTGAAAATAAATTGTGATCATAGTATGATGTTTTTTAAAGGGAGAATCCCATAAAAAAATCTTAAAAAATATGAAATCCCAAATTAGAGTGTTGAACATACAAAATACCAAATCAATCCATAGGCTTCAATTTGGGATTCAGAAATGTTGTAAATTTACTTATATGCCCTCCCACTTTTCCAATGCTCGCCTCTTCGTCTTCCTTCAAGACTTCCTTTACCCACCAAGACGGCCACCACACATGGCTTCTTCTCTGCAAGAACTTCTCACAAAAGAAGGCTTCCATCCATAACCAAAATCGAAGTTGATTCAAGTTCAAAAGTTGAGGCAAAAGAACTATCCCTTTACACACCTCAGGAATCTATTATGCAAAATGGATCTTCGTCTATACTTGAAAATAAGTTTTTCATTTGACTGAGGAACAAAACTTATTGAATGAATTGAAAAAAATTCTTGAGTATAATATCTCTAGAGTTCATTTGAATATATTGAAAATAAGTTTTTCATTTAAATGAAGAATAATACCTATTAAAATTAGTTATAAATTTTCAAAACGTAATATTTTCAGAATTCATTCGAATATATTGAAAATAAGTTTTTCATTTGAATGAGGAACAAAACTCGTTCAAATGAGTTATAAATTTTCAACACGTGATATCTCTAGAGTTTATTCGAATATGTTGAAAATAAGTTCTTCATTTAAATGAGAAATATGATTTATTTGAATGAAATATAAACTTTCAAAATGTAATATCTTAAGAGTTCATTCGAATATATGAAGATAGATCAATTTTTCATTTGAATGAGAAAAATGGTTTATTCAAATGAATGGTTGAAGTCCAAAACATGATATTGCCTGAATTTATTCGAATGAGTTAAAAACAAATTTTTCATTCGAATAAACAAACATTTCATTTGAATGAGTTTCTAAATCAAGTACATGGGTTAACTTCAAATAGATGTAATATCTTCAATCCAACTCTAAATTTGACAAATGACCTATGTATAGAAATTTCTTTATGTCCTCTTTGTAATGAAGCAAAAATCAGATCCAAAGAAATTTTGGACAAAGAGTTATGATCAAATAATCAACATATAGTTTGGAGTGTAGTGCGGATGTTAGGCATCAAATTCCATCATTTATCTCTCTTTTCCTACTGAGCGCTAAAAGTATGAAAGCGTGTCAATGAATTATGTTTTTAAGTCTAGTTTCAGATGCAACACGTTTCAACTCCATTGAATGTGTCGTTCGTTAGAGAGATATGATTAAAATACCAAGGCTTAGTTTAGTTGACAGAAAAATAGTGCTGAACAGAATATACTGAAATACAATCTTCATTCGAATGAACAATATTTTTATGTGAATAAAAAACTTATTTTTAATATATTAATTCAAATGAAATCTGAAATATCAATAGTATGGTTTTATTAAAACTTTATTATGCATTAATTAGTATATGGATGAGTTGAATCCTCTCTGTATTAAGAGCGTCATTATTCTACTAGTGCCAATATTGCGTGTTGTTATACAATATTTTATATCCATATTTTGTAGTAAAGTTTTAATTTGATATTAATGCGACGTGGCCAGTAATGAAGGCTGCTAGCTGCTAAAGAGAGTGGGCTCAGGAAAAGGAGTCGATTTTTGTTTTTAATTAACCAGAGCCAAGAGGGTTCGATCCATTAATTCCTGTTCAAAAGTAAGCTACGAAATTACAGATGTGTGTGTGTGTGTGTGTCTGTATGTCTGCATTCATACTCACAAATAATAATGACGTAACCCGAATAATAACAATAATGACATGGAAATAAAGAGGTGGGTAGGTCGTGGGAAGGAGACAAAAGCGTTAAAGTTGAATGGAAGATGGATTATATATATAATATGGAGGGAGGGAAGAAGATATGGTGTCTTATTAAGTGATGAGAGTGTCCCTACAATTCCCTTCCCGTGGTCTGACTCAACTCTTTGTCAACGGTATAGCAACATGGAACAGAAGCAGTCGTTGTTATTCAGAAACCTCATCCTGGTTTCTTCAAAACTTGCTACTGTTTCCTTCCTCCACATTCCCTATATATACATCCTCCTTCCCCCGCAGATGCACACATACCAATATCCAAAGCCCTTTCTGCGTTTTTTTAATTATTGCTTCTTGATTATCTAGGTAGGTTGGTTACTCCCCATCTCTTCCTCACCAATCATATACCACATTTTGATCTCCCCCCCCCCCCATAGACACACACACACACACACATCAATCCGATTGCATGCGCGCGCGCGCGCACGATCTTCAATTCAAGTACATATACATATACTACCTTACCTTATGTATTTAATATAAGATATAGTTTGTAATACAGATATCACAGGTAATACTAAGCTTAGACTTTCAGGATCACAATTAATTAGACGCGACTTGCATGTTCGATTATATTTATGTAAGGCATCAGGAGACTTAATTTCTCCAAGAATATTACACAAATATGCTTTTACTCTTGCAACAGGTGATTTGATATGTCTCCTGCAATGTTAGTAGCTGACGATGATGAGAGGTGCTACGACGACGAAGCTCCAGAAATCCAATATCAGAAAGGTGTGAAGCTTCTGTGTGAAAATGGGCTTCACAGGGTACCCAAGAAGTATATATTGCCTGCCTCTGAACGACCCAGTAGTACCAATACACAGGTTCCAAATGTTGCCGGTAAAAAACAAAACCTTCAGTTACCCATCATCGATCTTGCTGATTTGCTTGGTCCAAAGAGGCCTCAGGTCCTTAATTCCTTAGCTGAGGCCTGCCAAGGGTATGGATTCTTTCAGGTCTGTGTATATATAATTGGCATCAATTTCTGACACGTCCCTGGAATATATATGGGAATCTGATGTTGATTCAAGTTCATTCGATGCAGCTGGTGAATCATGGGATCCCAGAAGATGTTATAAGGAAGATGACAGAAGTGAGTGAGAGGTTCTTCAATCTTGCTTTTGAGGAAAGAGCGAAGTACATGACCCCTGATATGAGGGCTCCTGTTCGATATGGGACTAGCTTCAGCCAAACCAGAGACACAGTCTTCTGTTGGAGGGACTTCTTGAAGCTTCAGTGCCATCCCTTACCTGATTTCCTCCACCACTGGCCTTCCTCCCCCGTGGACTTTAGGTTAGTCTCTCTCTCTCTCTCTCTCTCTCTCTCTCTCTCTCACGCACACACACAAGTGGTGAACATATTTTACATATTCAGTCCAGTCCATTGGTAGATTGATGAAGCCGCACATTTCTCAAACACTATTAGTTCATTTCTAGCAAAATATAAAATAATGCCGAAAGCTGAATTATTAATTGAATTAATGATCATTTGTCAAATATCCAGCACCAGCAGGATCGCCACAATATTATAGTATGGCATAAGGCCCAATCTTGTTTAACTTTGATAAACTGTTTAGTCACCACTTTATTACTTTGTGTGCCGTTATATGTACTCTTATATGTGCGTTGTTTTAATATTTTTATAAAGGGAAGTGGCGTCTACCTACGCACAAGAAACCAAACACTTGTTTCTGACACTAATGGAAGCCATTCTAGAGAGTTTAGGAATTGTGGAAGCCAGCCAGGCTGATGAGGAGACAGAAAAGAAGGAAATTCTTAAAGACTTCGAAGATGGGAGCCAGATAATGGTGGCTAATTACTACCCACCATGTCCAGAACCAGACCTAACTCTTGGCATGCCTCCTCACTCTGATTATGGCTTCCTCACTCTTCTCCTTCAAGACGACAACGTCGAGGGCTTGCAGATCCACCACCAACAACGTTGGCTCACCGTTGACCCTATCCCTAACGCCTTCGTCGTTAACGTTGGAGATCACTTAGAGGTTGGTTTTGCTTTCTTCTCAACTTTACATGCAGTGCTAGACAATTTTCCTTAGAAGATAGTTTTAATTAATCAAGGATTTTTTTTTCTTTTTTCTTCGAGCAGATATACAGTAATGGGAAGTACCAGAGTGTGCTACATAGGGTTTTGGTGAACAGTTTGAAGAGTAGAAGATCGGTGGCTTCGTTGCATAGCCTTCCCCTCAACTGCGTTGTGCGACCTTCACCAAAAGTCATAGACGAAATGAATCCGAGGCGCTATAGAGACACAGATTTTGGGAGTTTCATTGAGTATATTTCCACGAATGAGCCCAAGAGAAAGGATTTCCTGGAGTCGAGGAAATTGACCAATTAATTTTGGAGAAAATTAGTGAGGATAATGTAGAGATATGAAAATGGGGCAAAGGGGGGTGGTTTGACTTTGTAATCTCAAGTATAAACGAAATCACGCTACATGTGCGCGCGCGCGCGCCCACCCCCCCCCCCCCAACAACCACTCTGATATAATGCAACGTCAATGTCTTTTTTCCCTCTCCTCTGTTCTTCATTATTCTGGGACTTCGTTCAGGAGAAACATCAAATCCCTGCACCTCATGAGTAATAGAAAAATTTGGCAATATTTTTAACATAATTGTTATTATTGATTATTTGATGAAAAGATATGTGGAAGTGGAATATATATTTTATATAAGAACATGATCTAGAAAAGAGCTTTCAAATTAGGCCAGTAAGCACATAAGGGGAGATTCTACTCTAACAGCCAGTTTGGATCGCTGAAAATTAGGCAAGGAAAATGGAAAATCACCATTTTCCAGTGGTAGGGCTTGTTTGATGGACAAAATGAAATGGAAAATGATTTTCCTTTAAAATCAAATTTCATTCATATGCTGGAACTATTATTTCCACAAAAAATAGTGGGAACCAAATTTCAGTTACCCATAAAATAATGCAAAAGACACACTTATCCTTGAAAACTAATCCCTCGCACATCAAAATAGATGACCTCTTGTCATTATGCATTAAGAAAGCAACCATGAGTCATGAACTTGCAATGAAAGAAGAGAGAAACAAAGGAAATGTTTGCGATTTTGCTTCAACAAATAGGGGTGAATAGAGTACTTTAGTGTTGTTTATTTTTCAAACTTTGATTATATGTAGGAGATGGGTATGTTATAGTTAATTGAAAATTTGCTTAATCTGCGTAACCACGAGTTATTTATCACTTGCATCTGGTTAAACATGTAAAGAGAAAATGAATTTGACTATAGACATGATACAAACATCCCAATTAAAAAGAAATTTCATGTAACTTATAGCTTTAACTAGATGCACATTATGGGTAGCTCATAGTTATAGGAAAATTATTTAAATTTCAAGTAATTATGACTTATTCATCATGTGCATATAGTTATATTTGTTGTAGCCTTGACTAAATTCACATTATGAGTAATTCATAGTTAAAAGAAAAGTTATTTAAACTGTTAATCAAGGTTCATTTTTTGTTTAATTGGATATCTAAATATTGTTGGAGGCAAAAAAAATATTTTTTAAATATAATGTTTATATTTTGCTACAAAGGTTAATATTATCATTTTTCATATTTTTCCTACCCATCTTTCCACCATTTTAACCTAATCAAATATAAATTTTTCTATCAAATAATTTTCCAGTGATACTTAAAACAATCATAATAAGGTTCTCTATGAGACTGTGTCAGTAAAACCTATCAATCACTATGTATAATCAACAATATATATGTCCTAGAAGCAGGGATGATTACCATCACAACTGCTGTTGCTATTTTAGTCACAAATCAATATCCTCCGCACAATTTTAGTACACTACAACGTTCTTGAAATCATTAGCCCAACAGAAATTTAGACCATTAATCTTTCTAATCATTTCCACAATTTGTAATGTCTTTAGGGAAAGATGCTTTTACGATGAATTAATCATGACCTCTTTTTAATAGAAGAAGAAAAACCATGCTCTGCCATAGACCGCACGTGCGAGAAAACATTTTGGTAATTTTCTTTCCGTGGACCAGAGAGCAGGCAACTACTAATTATTTATCCTAAAAGAGAGAGAGCGCGACTCCAAAGGTTCAAATTTCTCATTGAGTCAGCATAGATAAAATAAAAGGGCGATCACATTGGTGCATTTTGGACTCTGAAAGAAAGAAGTGTTATACTAAGAATAAGGAAAAAGAAGACCATGAAAATTAAGGCAAACGTCAATTAAGGCAACGTGGAATTCGTTGTATTTCGAACTTGTGCATCTGGAAATTTGAGGAATTCAAAATCTTGAACCTACATTTTGAGTGGTCAATGACTCAATTTGTAGGGTCTCTGAAGTGGAAAATTCTGGGCCATTCTATAATTAATGGTTAGGTTTTACTAACCTGCCATGCAAATTGACCAGGACTAAGCTCGCCTTTTACAGACTTGACTTCATTATATTATAGTTTCCATCAAAGCGCCGATTTAAAAAAAAAAAGACCCAAGTCGTATCAATATATTTTAGTTTCAGACTGTTAAATTTTTGCCCATGGCTTTCCGATTAGCAATTTATGGTCCTCAGATTTTCACGGGAAAAGGCTTTTTTTTTTTTTTGAAGTAATGAATTAGTAGGGTGATATGTGGATTAAGATTAACCCACTTTCTGCTTCACTTGACTTTCTCATTGGAACTCAGCCCAACGTCTAGCACGGTGGGCTCGATGGTTCATGCTAAGAGTTCTGCTATGGTTTGTCTTTGGGCCGATAATTTTGGCTATTAGATGATCTCAATATGGGCTTTTGCTCAGCCTACGTTATGGTTTATGTTTCTTATGTCGTTTCCGTTTTCAAATCAACATTTCGATATTAATGGAATTTGATCCAATGGAATGCCCTGAAACATTCTGAGAGTTGACGTTGCTTGTCATGAATGCAAAAGGTTGAGCCATTGATCGAGTGGTTGACGAGTTCTATCTCGCAATGTGTGGATGCATCTAATTTAATAATGGTTAGGAAAGCATTTAAAATACTAATAAATAATATGTGAAAATTAGATAAACACTTGAGAAAGATTAGATGACATCCACCTTCTTCATAGGAGTAGGATGTTGGTGAAGGATATTAGATGCTAATTGCTTTAATTCGTAATAATCTTACGAGTTAATGAAGATCCTTATCTAATAAAAAAATGATCAGACGACATTTGTCTAACTTTATATACATATATTTATTGGGACCGAAGGGTGGCATCAAAGCACAATGTCCCTTCGCCTATGCTCCCAGTAACTTTTCCTTCTTCTGGCTATGCAAAGCTACCAGGAATAAATTTACCTAAACTTTGTAATGATGTGATCAATTTGGCTGAAACTGAATTAATTTATGTTCACCGAAGTTTTTGGATCTTTTGATGGAGTTTTGCTTTTGCCTTTACTGTATTT
>QFDD01121057.1:0-37907 GCA_006871305.1 Vachellia collinsii
GAGTACATGGTATGGGCTCCAAGCCCACCTGATAGAATTCCATATGACAATTATGTCAATTTGATTAGATATATTGCTTGTCATTCAAATATTAAGAAGCTCATATGGAAGAAAACAATTAAATCTATTTGTTTTTATTTTTATGTATTTTACTATCTAAAAAGGGTCATTTTATATTTAATTGATTATAACGAAGATTTGATTATGTTTTAGATTTTTGAATCATCTTAAAGATCTTTAGAATACATTAGTAGTTTATCTTTTATGCTATTATTGTAGGTATATGAGTGCCAAATTAAGGATCTTAAGAATATTATTTAATATCAATATCTTTATTTTATAAAATATTTAATATCAATATATTTGATTTAATTTCAGTGCATGATATAATGTTATTATAGCTTTTCTAATATTTTAAGTTATAGTAGGGCTGGTAAGTTTCCTTATTTAAAAAGTAAATTGTATTCAGTTATTTCAGGATAAATGAGAAGTTTTCCTCAACAAATTTTAACTTATGGTTTGTATTCGGGATAAAACACTGTTGGGTAATAAGAGAGTGATGAACTCTTGAAGAACCTTTCATAACTAAAGATTTAGAGACAAATTCCCATATGGTTTTAGCTGGTCGGTTAAGTTATAAAAGTTTGATAAGCTTTTATGAATTTTTTTATTATTAAGAATTTAAAGACAAATTCTTTAAAAGTTTAAATAATCAAATTATTAATTTACAGGGTTCATCGGTATCACCACCTCTCCCAGAAAAAAAATGGAGATCAGTTTAAACATCTTCAATCTCAATAGTAACTTTGTTAGATGACGCCCAAGCCTAAACTTCTTCCAATTGTCAAAGTCAAAAGGCCACAATCTTTTTTTTTTTTTTTTTTTTGCTATCAACATAAGCCCACAAATTCGTTAACCGCAATCCCATAAAAATAAATGCATAAATTTGAAGATGATATGGCTAAAACATTTCTCTCGTTTTTTTTTTTTACCAATATCCTATATATAAAACTTTGTAATGCACCCCTCTTTGTGTCTACACACACACACACACACTTCTCTAACTTTTTTTATAAGTTGCAAATAACTAAATCATGGAGATTAAGAACTTGATTAAAATTGGTTATATTATGATCCTTATTATAAGTTCATTGTGGAAGAAATTTTTTGTCAAACTTAGACAAAATGAAACATGCCAAATACTCCTTCAATTCGATCTTAAATATGAGAGATAGAAAACTAAAAATAATTTAGTTATTTATAAGAAAAATATGTGTTTATTTTCCTATACTATTTATTTTAATCATATGCATTAAAAATTGCTTTCTCAAGGGAAAATCTCCTTGATACCGTACAATTAAGCTTTTAAGGATTAATGTTTACAAAATTGACTTTTATTTCACATGCACTTTACAAATTGAAATTGAGTTAAAAGTCAATTAGTGAAATGCGATTTATATTTAAACACATTTTTATTAAAAAGTTATTTTGATATCAATTTATTTTATATAATATATTAAAAAGCTAGTTTAAAAAGTATATAAAACTAGGATTGTGACTAAAAAGCCATTTGCGCCCAATGTTCAATGAACATGATTGTGGCGCTCCCATAATGATATCTATGCTACCTAGTATTGTTATAACATCAGCCAATTTCATTGTTTTAACTGAGAAAGAATTTGCGAATTGACAAAACCAAAGGGACAAATTTTCCATCTCCAAGGAAAACCATTCTAACCTATTAGAAAAATTCCTAATTCACCGTTTGGGTCTTCTTCAACTCTCATATAAAGTTCTTGATTTGGTAATTCAAAAGTCAAAGACGGCTTCTTACTAATGAATTAATATTCAAAATCATTCCATTCTGAATCTTTTTCTCTATCAAAGTAGTGGATTTCTAAATTCTCATATGGTCTTCTCGGAATTCCTTGCAAAGCCTGTTGAATAATTTTTATGGATCCTACCATTCACCAATTCATACTAAATAACGAGTTAATGAATCTCCTTCTTTTTGGCATTGCACTTCCCAATCAAATTCCTAGTATCACTCATAATAATCAACTTTGCGCAGATCCCATTATGTTCCGAAAGCCTAAAGCATTGGTCCTAATAAACCTGAATTTATCACTTCCTTTCCACCAACATTGCCTACTCCCTCAACCCGTTCTTAAAAAAAAAAAAAAAGGATTTTCTGTAATAAGTTTTTGATATTCAACAACCCTTTTTTTAAAAAAAAATCGCAAAAATCCAAACATTTATCTATTTAGCCATACGGTAGATCAACCGCTAACCCTCCGGAAAAATATGATGCATCATTCTCATACCTATGGTTGGCTTCGAATATATCATATATTAATTATCTTTCTTTGAAAATATAGAAGAAAGGGGTTTGTGCACCAATATCTACCATAAAAGGTCCCAATCATAGTAGGTGAAAAGCTATGCAACTCAATTCCAACGTAATTACTTGAATATATATAACTGGCTCTTTTAAGTACTTGACTATTTCCTAATTGTTCTGGTCCATTTACCGTTATTGCTTCTGTGAACATAATAACTAAATAATCCCAACATGTTACATAAGGCACATATTGTACAATTGTTTGATTTTCTGCAATTTTTCCCATCCCTCTATGTAAATAACCCAATATTAGTTCACAATCGATAACATCCTCACCATCAAAGAACACCATGCATTGATGGATGGTGATAACCCATAATGACTGGGTTCCCAAACAAGTTTTTGACTGTGTTCACCTTCTTATAAGACTTTAACTCATTTTATCTCTCATATTTATCAATTCTCTGATATTAATTTACTAACTTATGAATTAATATACAATGTAATGTTATATACAGGTATTTAAGAGAGATTATATCACATGTATTCAAATCAATCAATTTATTTTATTTTCTTAATCTATCTAAATTAACTAATGTGAATAGCTCTTGTATTAAGGACACTTTATCTAGCAATATTTGCTTCTCTTATATATAAAAATCAAAATATGTGCGGTTCGTTTTGCTGAAAACGACAACCTTAAATAATTGTCCTAAAGTACGTATCAATTGGAACAATTAATCCCTCCAATTAAGGATCACATGACAAACATGGAATTTGGTTTTTTTTGTCGTGCATGATCACACTTCTCGAGATGTTATATGATTTAAAATTATAGGAGTGCATAAATAATTTATTATATAATTTATTTTTTGAATTAAAATAATATAGACGGCCACGGCATTCTAAACATTATCGTCGAGGTTATTATTTATCATCATCACTTCTACTATTAAATTAAAATAATTAACTTTTAAGCAATTGAGATAAGCAAAAGCTGATTGGCCATTTTTAAATAAGATATTGATTGGACTCATTTGTTGTGGATATACATGGGAAACATGCAACATTTGGAGAGCTTTTTTCATCATACTAATTGCTATCGGAATGAAATTAATGCTATTATTTTTATATAAAGCAATTAGTTTTTTTATATAAAACTTTTATTTATTTGATGGATTGCGATTTGGGATGAGAAAATTTTACGCCTTATTAAGTATTCCTTAAAATTCAATAACTTTTATAACACATGAAAATAAAGTTAGCACATGATTAATGAAAGTTAAAATTGAACATGATAAGTAAATGGGATCAACTAAAATGGTTTCTCGCTGCCATATATAAAAACAACTAGAACAATAGCTTCTGCTCACATTTTTTTACGTTGGCTAAAAGAATATGTCATTTTTTAAATAACTGGGAGTGAAAAAAAATTTTATCTACGTCCATTCATATAAAGCCAACGTAATATCTTGTAGGAGGGGTAATTTTCCACATCACCTTTTTGACCAATACAAAGGTTCACGAAACTAATGGGTTGCAACCAGGAGGCAATGAATGGTAAAATGGTTGATATATTACAGGAGAGTGCGAGTCTACACTAAGAAGGACACTTGTTGGGAGAGGGGACATTATTTTTAAATGAAGCATGGGCATACCTTCATTTATGGGAACACGTGGAAATGTTGTTCCACGTAGGAGATGAGGCGGCAGGCTTATACTTTTGCATAAGCTCCGGGGGATGCTTCTTCAATCTTATTTATAAATCACATCTTGTGTGATTCATCCAAACTAAGAAAAACCACAAATATCGTTACATTTATTTTAAAAATCAACAACTTTCTATCTCTATTTAATAAATATTATATTGCATAAAAACAAAAATCAATATATTAGTAAATAAATGATAACATCGCACGTTCATGAGAAAAATCTAATGTGATTTGTAAATAATACTACTAAAAAATTTATTATCTATCGGTAACTGATAGACACATTAATATACATTAGGTTGTAACTGTATGTACGGAATGACGTAGAATGAGATGTTGCGCTACCAATCGTAAGAGCTTTTATTTTTCACAATATATATTTTTAATGAGAATAGGAATACATTGAACCTGAAGTAGCCAGCACTACCGCGAGAAGAAAATAAATTAATATAATGCAGAAAAAAAATAAGAATACCAAATAGGCAAAAGCAGAATCTGGAACTATAAGTTGAATGTGTGTGTTGGTTGAGAATGCAAAACTATTAAAGTATAATCAAGAGGGTTGAATTTCATCCTAAACTTGTATTGCCAGTTATCAACTTTGTCGCAATTATTATATTTATAACATTTTTTGTTTAATTAAATAAATAGGAAAAGTTCGCATTCCCAATTAGTTAATACTATGTGATGTCAGGCCCATTCACCCATGGGATAACCAATAACATTTGTTCCGTGGGTTAATTAGTGATAGAAATTCCGTCGCTAGTTACCAAAAAAAGAGTTTGTCACTTGTTACTAACAGAATGTTCCCATAGTAGTGTACAACAATCTCGCGTCGTCGAGCCTTTTCCCTCTCTGCTAGGGTTTCGTTTTTAAGCCGTCGTGCTTGGATGGTGTCAATGCCGGTTCATCGTGCTTGGGTCCCTTCTCCTTTTATGGTGCTTCTCGACGGTAGTCCTGTAGAGTGGCTATCGGAGGCTGGGAGTTCGACGGATTTCGCTGAAGGGGCCATTGAGGTGGACAGGTTAGGCGCTCGGTGGCCCGTGTTCGTCGATCTGGTTTGAGGAACTCCGATAGTGACCTCCGATGGGTGCCTCCGGGACTAGGGGAGGCGAGGAAAGGTTTGAAAGGGCTGCAAATCGGAAACTCAGGGGTATGGAAGCCATGGACAGAAACACCGATGGAGGAATATTGGGGCTTGTCTTTTTTAATCTGTGTGCGGAAATTGGAGGAAAGGGGACAGAGGATTTCAGTGATGATGAACTCGACTGCTTCGGTGTCCACCCCTCTAGCTCTGAGGAAACGGGGATATACACGCCGGTGTGAAGCAAATGAATCAAACCAGGGGAATTTCGCAAGGATGCATCCCCTGCCTCTTCAGGTCTGTGTCTCTGTCTTTAATTTGAGCTCGTTTATACCCCATAGTTCCTCTGCTGGTTTTGTATTTGGTTTATGTGCACCGGAAGCTAATATGGGGCAATTTGCGGCTGGTCTTGCTAAATTTGGTATTGTTGGTTATTCAAAAGTTTGGGAAATTGTTGAGGATTGGCTATTCTGGAAGTGGAGAAAGGTTAGTCATGCCTATGCTAAGGTGAAAGTATGTTATAAGCCTGTAAACTTTATCCATGATGTCCATGCATTGGGTGATTGGGTAGCGTTGGATATTCCTCGTACTAAAAAATGGATTGATGAATCTCTAATGGAAAATAGGAATAGTTGGTTGGAGAAATTTGTGCTTGGGAGGATGGCTAGCTTTGTAGGGTGGAAACCTATTTTGGGGTCTATATATGGTCAAGTTAATTTTATCAACTCAAGTCTGTCCAGTGATTGTGTATACGACGTTCTTTGTTGGCCTGAATTGTGCCTGTTCAGTGTGTTTGTTGACACTGTTCTTGCTTGGGCATGGCCTGTTCTGAGTGTATGGCATCACTGTTCGTTATTAGGCTGGAGTTGTGATTTTACTTTGTACTGCCAAGCTGATTATGGTTTCTACACTGTTAGCCTTATGATTCTCTTCCTTGAGATATCTCTTGTCTCAAGGAACTTGTTTAGGAATCATTCTTGCAAATGGATTCCCAGGGAAGCATATTTGGTTACCGGATGGTTGGCCAAAGCTTCATTTGACGGTTCTTACCCGCTGGATTGGGTCCCTCGAGCGTCGTCTCTGCTACTAGCCTTCTTAGTGTATGGCTCTCATGATTGTTTTTATTGTCTTAGCTTTATTTTAGTTGTGTTGATGTATTTTGTTCTGCAAGTACTATTGTTCTTAATTTGCTTTTGTGTAATTTTCTTTTAATATCTTGTATCTTAGACTATGTATTTGTGTTTGTTTTTAATATTATCATCCTCTTTGTTGGCAAAAAAAAAAAATGTTCCCATGGCAAATTTATTTTTTATAATAATTTCCTTTTGGAGATATGTGACTTGTTTTGCTGAAAATGACAGCCTCCTCAAATATAACATGAATTTATGGTAATCCTGCCAAAAGGATCTCATATTCTCATGACAAATCAAGAAGTACGGTTTTTTATTCCGTTTTGGCCGTGCACAATAATCTAACTCCTCTCCAGACTTTATATTAATTTTAAATTAGAAGTGCATAAATATTATATAGTTTATTTAACAATTAAAAAATAAATAGACGGTAATGGAATTATAAACATTATCTTCGAGGTTATTTATATCACCATAATTGCCAACAACAACACCACTCAACTATAGGTACCAAGGTTCAAAAAACCGAACCGGATATTGAACCGGGTAAGATAATGGTTAAAAAGTTGATGGTTCAGATCGGAGTTAAGTAGAGGTCAAACTGGCTATATTAAAATAATATAATTTAGTAAACTGTTTTTTAGTTTAAAAAATTAATAGCTAAAATATAGAATATTATTTTATTTTACCCATATTTTAAATTTTTAGAGTTTAATTAAATATCAGTAATAAAAATAATTGGGATACAATGAATTAATTTTATTTTATATCCTTATACGAAAATTTGTTTAAATAGAAAACAAAAAAATTTGTTATCATGTTTTTTTTTAAAATTTAATAAATCATATCATCACATTATGATTCCATTTTTCAGTGTTTCTACCTTTTAAATTTTTTAAAATAATTTTTTCTTTTAAAACAAGAGTCAAACCGGTTAAACCACTAGTCCAATGGTTCAGAGGTTTGGCTGGTTCAACACTGGTTTGATTGGTCTCAACCGGTCCCCGGTTCAACTACTCAACCGGACTGGATCAAGGACATGTTCACTGGTTTACGGTCTGAACCGGCCGGTTTGGTTCGATTTTTTGAACATTATTAGGTACACAGTATCCCTGTCCTGGAACACATGTATTCCAATTTCCAACAGCTCGCAACCCTGACTGAGAGAATTCCCATTCTTATAGAAATCATTCTCTAATCACATCCCACTGAAAATTTAAATAATAATAACAATAATAATAGTAATTGTTATAAAGTAGAAAAACTAGAGCATAGAAAATAAGACAAGACAAGAAATTGGAGAAGAGAGCAAAGAAGCATTTCTCATTCATATCTGATTCTTAGTACCAACTGTATGTACATTGCCTCTATTTGTAGGCCCCAACCATTAAGTATAAGAAACAAATGGTTACAAATGAGTAAAGGAAACTTTAATTGCATTAACAATAAGAAACTCCTTGAAAGGCATTCATTGGGAGGTTTAAGATTAAGACATTAAGTATAAGGAATCCTAGAAGTTGGGAATTATGGGCATTCACTCTAAAATATTCATAACACTCCCCCTTGAATGTCCATAACAAATATTGTGCCTCATTAAAACCTTATTAGGAAAAATCCAATGGGACAAAAACCTAGTGAAGGAAAAGGAATATACAATATATAATTAAGTTGCCTCATTAAAAACCTTATCAGGAAAACCCAGTGGGACAAAACCTTGGTTAAGGGAAAAAGGGTACAACATTATCTTTACTCCTCCTGATAACATTACTTTTACTCCCCCTGATGACAACATTCTCTGATTGCAATATGACTAACTAAAAATGCAATTGTCATCAATGATTTTTTAAATAGTTGATTTGTTTTCTATCTGCACTACACAAATCCATTGCCATCAAATTATATGCTAAAATGTATTTTTCGATCATATCTTCTGGATATGTTAATTTATCCTATATATTTTTCAATCAAATATATATACTCAAAATCTTTAATCCACATAACATTTTATATATTGAATGATTTTCTCAGACATACTTCGATGTTATATATCATTTAAGCATTCTGATGCACATTTCACTATCCAATAAGCCATATGCATAGACTTTAACAATATTCAATAAACACATATTTTTCATATATTCTGTCAGACTAGTAATTATTTTTTATCCACCACCAAATAATATACCTTATATATCATCACAATCATCATAACATTATAAAAACCTTTATTTTCATATAAATGTTCACATATCATATAATAGATTTGTATTTCATGTGTTTGAACTGCAGGTCCATAATTCTCACATCGAAATAGCATAATTGTATTTTCACTGCGATTTTTCCTTTCACTTCCTATCATGACCAATCACTTTCCTGTCTATTTTGCATGACAAATTTATGTAAAAGATCCTCATTCGATCACGTGATATTATTATCAAAACTGTTGTCGACAACTTTATCTTTTTCGGTTCCATTTTTTTTATTGCTACATAACTTATCAAAATCTCAATATTACTTTTCAGGTACTTGAACCTTTCTTGAGGTTTTGCAATTAGTTATGCCTTGGCCTCTTCTGGAGTGTCAGTCTCCTCAATATGATCATCTTAATAATATGCTCCTCTTTATCTAAAGCATTATATTTGGAACCTATTAATTTTTCATGCTTCAGGCATGTCTCTTTCTTATTTATATTAATTGGAGCATTTTTAGCTGGAATATGAGAATTAGTAATTCTCATTTAGGTTAGTAATTGAATTTGACAGATATTTTGTTATATATTATGAATGCAATATTTGATGAACTTCTGATTCATACTATTAGTTTTTAAGATCTACATTTGATATTAACAATGCAGTCTTTGTGTTATCTTTTCTAGCTACTCAATTTCTCCCTTTCATGTGGAAAAATTTTGTCAAATAACAATTAACCAATAATGCGGTACAAGTCTCATAAACCTATTTGTTCCCTTTTAGAAACACCATTTTGTTTCACTTAGAGACAAATAAGGAGGAGAATCTTGCCCAACATTTATCTCAACTTTCCATCTATGTGCATTATGGTGGATCAATAAGAATAAACATTGCACATTCAAACCTTTGAGATGGAAAATATCTGACTCTTGACCAAAAACTAATTTCAAAGGGAGAATTTTGTTGACTTGATGTGTATAAATGCTGAAATATATCAAATCAAATATGCCAATACTGAAGTGGAAAGCTTGTTCTCATAAGTATTGATCAAGCTATACACAGAGGCTTTAACAAATGATTTATGGGTCGTACAATCTGGAAATATTGTACTTATTATCATAATGATTTATTCAAACAATCTTGCAAATTTCAGGCTGCAAGCTAATGATAATCACATATGTAACCATTTTGTAGATGCATCTATCAAATTTCTTAAATACTTGTATGGTTTACATGCTATTTGAATGGGCCCATATGAGTTAAAGATATTTCCAGAAATGTAGAGATCAATTTCAAATCAAAACTAATGATCTTCTCATCATCTATATTCTATTGAGAATAAATAGCACATAATAACTTTTGAATTATATAATATGTTGGCTATTCATGAAGAATCTTCTGGTTCTTCAGTGGATGTCAATACATAATCTTTCAATAATTTGTTGTAACACATTTTTGACTTGGATGATCAAACAAGTCATGCCAACATAAATTTGTCTTGATCAGTAAACTTCTGATTTACTATAATAACAGTAAATAAATAAATAACAATGAATAAAATAGAAAATATCAGAAAATGTAACAATACAAATATAATAATATGAATGATAATTAAATAGAATTCGTTAAGATAAAAAAATAATATCAAGTAAAATATTACAACAAGAATTAAATTCTTATGGCTTCAGGCCAATGATGAGAATTTAATATTATATAACATTTAGTCATTTATTTTCAGGATGAATGAATTGTGTGGCTTATAGCAATCCAACAAAAGTATATGGCTTCTGGCCATATAATAAGGAATTAAATGAATACAACTTCCGGCTATATTATCAGATAGAAAAGATATATGGCTTCTGGCCATATGATAAGGAATTAAATGAATATAGCTTCTGGCTATATCATCAGATAGAAAAGATATATGGCTTCTGGCCATTTGATATAACTTCTGGTTATATAATTTCAAGATAAAAAATAAATATGGCTTCTGGCCAAATAATCAAAACAATATGACTTCATGTCATACTTTCAAAATATAAATTTCAATATGACTTTAAGCCAAAACTAAAATAACATCAATAATATCAAAGAACTTGTAAGAAAAATTGAAATAAGATCGAATAATAACAATAATCTTCAATTCTGGCCATAGAATCCGGTGTTTAAAACATCTGTTAAAAGAATCAACTAATTCTATACAGTGGCTCATTAGATTATCCCTGATCAAGAGTAAATAAATCAAATATGTAGTAATAGAAAGTAGAGGGAGTTGCTAAAGTAACTCTAAGAAAAAAAAACCTTACATACCACACAATCTAGATTTCATTATGCAATAAACAAAAATCTACAATAATCAACAATATGCTAAGAATTCACCTGGTAAAGTATCATGTTGATAACGTGTTATAAAGTAGAAAAACTAGAGTATAGAAAACAAGACAATACAAGAAATTGGAAAAGAGAGCAAAGAAGCATTTCTCATTCATATGTGATTCTTAGTACCAACCGTATGTACATTGCCTCTATTTATAGGCCCCTAACCATTAAGTATAAGAAGCAAATGGTTACAAAGGAGTAAAGGAAAATTTAATTGCATTAACAATAAGAAACTCCTTGAAAAGCATTCATTGGGAGGTTATAAGGTTAATACGTTAAGTATAAGAAATCATAGGAGTTGGGAATTATAGGCATTCACTCTAAAATGTTCATAACAATAATAAAATTTAAGTACAAGGTTATTTGGATCATATGATATTGAAACTCATACCGAACCGACCACTAGTTGGATTGGTGACTTGGTTCGGTTGCTTGGTCAATCAAATTGATTAAAACATGATCAAAACGATTGACTTTATGCAACTTGGTTAACCCAACTGGTTGGATGCTTCTACTGGATTGATTTTCAAATCATTTTTATTCTTATTGAATCTGAAATGAAGTTTTTCTTGAGTTAAAAAGAAAAAATAGCAATACATTTACATTTTTGTTATATAAACTTTGTTTTATTGGATTATGGTTGCCTTATCAGTTTATTTATGGATATTCTATTTATTTGCAAATTAATGCATTTATATTTAAATATTACTTCTTCAGAGTTATATATTTCCCTTTCTTTCATTTGTTTTTATTCTTATCTTTTTTCCATACAAGGGATAGGCCCTATATAACATAACTAAAATGGATGGAAATTTCTTATTTTTCAGATTAAATAAAAAAATCTATTCGTGTTTATTAATGTATAATAGCTAGACCTAATGGAATGGCTATGAATAATCATTCTATTAATTTCAAAATTTCAAATTAATTTAGAAAAGAATTCGAGTTATCTCTATTCTATCTAATCCTATATTATTAATTATTATTTACCTATATATATATTTCTATTAATAAAATTATAAAATTAAAAGAATATTCACTATCAATATATTTATTTATGTATAATAGCTAGACCTAATGGAATGGCTATGAATAATCATTCTATTAATTTCAAAATTTCAAATTAATTTAGAAAAGAATTCGAGTTATTTCTATTCTATCTAATTCTATATTATTAATTATTATTTACCTATATATATTATATTTCTATTAATAAAATTATAAAATTAAAAGAATATTCACTATCAATATATTTAAACATATTAAAATTTGAAATTCTATTCATTTTCGAATTTTAGGTTCATATTATTTACTATGTCGCTCGGTCAATCTTAGCAATCAGTTAACTATATAAATTAATTAAAACATTATCAACGACAGACTTTATGCAACTTGATCAACCCGACTGGTTGGATGCTTCTACTGGGTTGGTTTTCAAATCATTTTTATTCTTATTGAATCTGAAATGAATTTTTTTGAGTTAAAAAGAAAAAAATAGCAATACATTCAAATTTTTGTTAGATAGACTTTTTTATTGGATTCTGTGCGGCTGATCAGTTCACATTCTCTTTATTTGTAAATTAATGCATCAATATTTAAATATTACTTCTTCATAGTTATATATTTTAATTAAAATTTGGTCACTAACTTTTAAACTATTATTTCAAGTAGTTCAATAACCGATCCATTTATTATTAGTTTGATTTGGATAATATCTTTGAGTTTTCAAATAAGTTTACTCATATAATTTGACTATTTTTTTTTTCCTTCGAGAGCCTAAACATTTTGGTTGTGTTTGATAGAAAAGGGAAAGGTTGAGGCAAAGTGGTATAGACCTTATTTTATTAATCTTCGGGATTTCTAGGTAATTGATAAATATTCATGCGTGCCCTCTTTAAATCATGAGACACGTTTGATTGATTAACTCTTTTTACTAGCCAACTTTCATATCATAAAAAAAAAAGAAAAAAAAACAAATCCAACAATTTGAAGAAAGAAAACAATTTCACATTGTTTATAGCAAATATATATCCATTACAATATTTCTGGAACTTGTTTGATCATTCATGAAAACACTAAGAGTTAATGCCTAAAATAACAAAAAGAAAAAACCTGCAGGGCACAATTACTTTTTGTACATAAAATTATACCATGCCTTTCTTTTTAGTAAAATTTTTAAGCAGGAATTTTTCATCAATTTTTCCTCACAAAAATCAATCGATATTTTTCAAGTGTCTCCTTCATTTCTTGATATTATTACTTGTTTTCCCAAGATTCCTTGATCTTCATTCTCTGAAGAATCTTTGTGATCCCTACCAACAACGTTTGAAGGATTAATATTCTTGTTGTGGTTGCTTTTATCATCATCATCAACACAAGATTTGACGATGATCTCCACTGAAGAAGATGGTGATATGTGGAGGGTCTGAGTTGGAACATCTAAAAGATTCATCTTCATCTCTTTGCCTTTTCCCCATAAGACCATATATAATCCACACACTATTAAAACTCCTCCAATTATACTGCATAAATACATTCATAGCCAAATCATTTACTATCGGAGGATGTAATCAATTTGAGACGCTGAAAACACACACACGTACCTTCCAAGGTGAAGCATCTCGCCCATGAAGAAAGATCCAACGAAAGCCAAAAGCAAAAGCGAGAGAGGACTGAACACTGATACAAACAGAGGTCCTCTTTTGTGCACACACCATGCTATCATCACTACACTCACTCCTGCTGGCACCAACCCCTGCACTCACACACGCAATAATTTTGCATGTAAACTTTTGAAAAATGAGCCATATTCATGATTTATAAATAATGCATATCTTTTGTTATAAATTCCATAGTCATATATGGATTAATATACTAGTTATGGGTGTACAATGTTTTTTTTAACACTTTTCCCTTTTCCATTGTCATATATATGTCATCTTAATCAATCCTTAAACCAGCATGACACTAGAAGTACTGTGTTAGTTATCAATAGATATGGTATAATTTAGGGGAAAATAAGAGAGATTAATACTATCTGGTTTGGGGAAATTTTCAAAATATTGTCAAGTCCTAATGGGTTTATAAGCGATTTATTGAAGTTATGGAAAGACGGATTTATCCTCATTTGTTAATTGACAAATTAACATGCCACGATGCTATCAATGACAATACAAGGCGTATCAATTGAAAGATTTCCCAAGACTTGTTAGTATTAATATTTTTTTTTACTCAAAACCTATGTGTAATTTCCTCTGTATTGTAATAATCATTGTCAACATAAATTAATAATCATATACATTTTATCAATGCAAAAAATTTATTACTCAGAATTCATGAAATAATATGATTCATTTTTTTAATTACTTTACTGGAATCCTCTTATTGATAAATCGAAGCAAAACGACGTACCCCATATGCCACGGTTAGGAGCCTTACGTTCCAACCCAGTTTCCATTTATTCCAATCCCTCTCAGTGCAAAGAGCAAAGCCAATAGAAAACACTGATGCTGCCAAATTCATTAACGTTGCGCTTGAGTAATAACATGGATATATCTCACTCATCTTACCCTACGCAACAACAACAAAAATGATTAATTTTGATTAAACGACAATATCAACGATCAAAACGACAAGTATCAGAGAAATATAAGGGACCTGGACGATGAGCCATAGGGCGAAAGACAAGATACCACCCAAGGCGCAGAGTGCACCAAGGAGGGTGTTACCGCCGGAGGAAGAGTGGGATGATGCCACGTGGCCGGTGAGAGGCCGCAAAACGCTGACGTGGACGGAGGGAGTGTGGATCTGTGCACCTTTGAAGAATGTTAGCAGCATGGCCCCACCAATTCCTATGAGTGTTCCAATGATCTTGGCTTTCCCAGCTGCTGCTTTCCAATTCAATTTTTCCAAGCTGACCATAAATTGCAAATTTTTAATCAATTAATAAATTCACAATAAGTCCAATTCTTACCATAGTAATCTTACGATAGCATATAAAATTTTCAAAGAAATAATATTATAGGGTTACAAATGGTCTAAAAATATATTGACATTTTTAAGAAAGTCAATTTTATTTATTTTATGGTATTTTTTATGGACCCGGAATTGTCCAGTTTTCCATAAAATGTTTCAATTCTCATCGCAAAATGTTCCAAAAAATGTTCAGTCAATTTTATAATGGCCATGTTCTTCATAAACGTTAGAAAAGCACGTTCACGTAAATCGAGATAAAATTTATTTCATATGATTATTCTGTAGACCGTAAATCACATTAAAAAAGTAGTTTATATCGCTAATCTGAACATGCCATTTCTGATGTAAATTGAGTCGTTAACGAGTTCAATCTAACCCAATTCTTTGTTAATTGCTGGTATCAAACGAAAATTTTATACTTTACCCTACGTGTTTTTGGATCAAATTATTTATTGTTATTATTATTTTGGAAACTTAATAATTTTCCCATTTTCTAAAAATATTTATGTTGAGTCATAAAAATAAAATTAAAAATACTCCAAAAGGCTCTGTAGCTAAAAGTTCAAATTTTCAAGTCTTGAAAGATAAACTTTTTAATGATATTTAAATTAAATTATTCTTTCTAGAATTTCTCAAAACAAGTTTAAAAATTATTATCATTTCCATTAAAAAGGTGCTTACACTTTAGAAAGTAAAATTGTCATTTGCCTTTCAAGAATGAAAGTGAAACTAGTGGAAGCCAAGTAAGAAATCTTAACAAATGTCAAAACAAAATGATATCACTGCGGGTATGTTTTGGAATAACTTTTTTAAGTGATTTTACGCAATCTGAGGTAAGTATGTGAGAGAAGTTTTGTCTCAACTTACGTAAAAGTGCTTTTTAAGTGATTGCACCGCAACTACCACAATTAAGTTAATTAATTAAAATAAAATATATACATGTGCCCAGCCAATTAAAGATGATATATACTATCTCATGTGCTTAATACAAGTTCCAATTAATTTTTTTAGAAATATTAAAGAAGCTAAATAAATGGATATATTTACCATCTTTTACAAACTAATTTACTAAATTTATATATAATCTAAAGTGGTTTCTTTAGTTTCATTAATATCTTAAAAAAAAGTTAACCATGATTTATATTAATGACTTGAGGTAGTATATAATATAGGTGTGTGTGTGTAAACCAAAGAAAGAAAGAAACTTTACAATAAATTTAAGTAAAAACGTTTTTTGGGAGGAATAAAATGGTAATTGCATATGATAGCAAAGAAGGTTTACCCAAAGAAGAGAGCCATGACAAAGGTGATGGCTGGAGTGAGATTGCTCATTGCTGATGCAAAAGTTGCTGTTGTTAAGGCCAATGTCTCCAAATATAACATTTGTGCCAGTGTTCCTCTGCACATTTAATTTATTCATAAACTATTAATAATAAGATGGATGAATTATAATGTATCTAATTATAATGCATATGAAAACTAAAATTACGTACTTGTTTGAAAATAATAGGAGAAAATTGGTTAAAACTAAAAGCATGTACTTGTCTGAATTTAATGGGTGAACCATCTTAGTGGGTGTAATAACTCTTCTCCATCAATTATGTGCAAAATATCTTTAGTCATTTACCAATGACTTTTGTTTCTAAAAGTTTTTTGAAGATAAGTTGCGCATAGCTATAGGAAAGCTACATTTATTGATGATAAGTTGGATTAGGTCCTATTACTAATAAATTTTTTGAATAGATACTATTTACTAATTTTCCAAAATAAAAAAAATCGAATAACCAGAAGGTAATATCTAACAAAGCCTAAAAGTTTATGGAAATTTATTGCCATCTTTTACGGTCAAAGAGATTATTTATTTTCAGGGCTAAAGTGCATCCAACATCAATTATTTTTCATATGCATATAAAATGTTAAGTATTTTGCGGTACATCCAACACTCAAGAGTATTTTTTTTAGGTGCATCAAGTATGTTAAATTAATTTTTTGGGTGATCCCACACTATGAAGCATTTATTTCATATGCTTTCAATGCCAAAAAAACCTTTTTGGCCAATCCAACATCCTAAATTATTAAGTGCAAAATTGCATTAACAAATACTTTATGGTGGTGAATGTACTACAAAAGATTTTAGGGTACTAGAAGTACTTGAGAAAATAATTTAGGGATCTGGATTCACATTCACCCTTATTTATGATAGGTAAACTATGTAAAATTTAATTATAGATAGTAAATGAAAAACAATGAAGAAGAATTTAAATCATTAATATCGTTAATTACCTTTCAAAGGTGTTTTCCCCCCGATGTAACCTCACAAAGGTGCTATTAATTAGTTCAACACATAAAATTAAGTACGATGAATTAATATATGACAACAAAAACCTGATTCATTATTGGTGTGATCTGATTTGATATTTTATCTGAGACTGCAATTGCAATACACGTAATCTCGCACATTAATATATATATATATATATTCCAACTATATTCTAGTAACATCTATATTATAGTAACAAGCCATATATATATATAACTTGAAAAACTAAAATTATACTAATAAATCAATACCCAAATAAGCCACATAAAAGCCCTTGAAACAGTATAGTCCAAGTTATCTTTGGCCTCTTCTTCCTGCAAACAATTCACAAACATCCTTCAATTTCACACTAATAATTTGTACATAATATTTATATATATAAATATGTTTTTTTGGGTAGCTTATAAATATGTTTTTTAAAACAAAACACTCAAAAACAACTTTTACATGTTTTCTTGTTTTGTATTTTTTGTTTTGTTATTTTTCTTAATTCTCCTTTCACTCATGATTTGGTCTCTCGCACTTGTCTACATCGTCTCTGATTAGTCCGACGAGCCTTTCAGCTCTTCAAGTTTTGATTTTAAGAACAATCATTACATGTAAGTTTTTTATGTTTTTTCATTTTTAAATTCCACCTTTCTTAGAACAATTATCTAAATATAAACTGAATTATCAAGATTATCCAAAAAATTTTGCAATGAATCTTTCAACAATTTTTGCCTCTTGAGCGCTCTAGCTCACTCTGGAAACTCCGTAAAACGTACGGACTCATGCAAGCTCCATCGAAAAGAGGTTACCTCAATCTCAGAATGAAGCTTAATGCATGAGAGTTCATCATCATCATCATATACACTTGATACAGAATATTACTGAGAGGTAAAATGAAAAAAAAATAAAAAGAAAAGGAATTAAATCAAATTATACCTTTCAAGGATGAAAGCAAGAGGAGCCATGAAAGCTGTGGCGAAAACACAACGATAAGCTATCACAATTCGCAGGTCCATGCCGTCGTAGACAACGAGTTTGTAAAGAATGTTAATCCCAACGTACAATATCTGAACCAGAACCATCAAAATGGTCGGCTTCAACCCGTCCACCACCTCATACATGTTCCTCATCTTCTCTTCCGCCGCCACAAGACTCGACGGAACCACCGGCTGTTTGAGACCCGGGGGGGGGGGGGACTATGGACAGAGAGAAGAGGCGATGCGCAAGAAGTGAGGGTGCGTTCTTGCGTTTGGGATGAAACGCTTGAATATGGAAGTAACAAAGCATGATTCTCTAAAAAGTTCTTTTAAAAAGGCAATAAAATTTTAATTTTGTTGAAACTGATTAAACATATTACCTATCTTCTTTTTCCTAAAAAAATATTAAATACTAGTGGCAGGGCTTTTTCGATTTTTTTAAAAAAATAATAAAAAACCACTACTGTACTGTGGTAGTGCTTCGCACTTCAGGTTCAACGTATAGATAATTATATATACTGTGAAAAATATTAGATTGCAAAGCACAACCACTAATCAGTCCAATACTGCAAGACTTCGCATTCTCTGGTGATACGTACATACAGCTCATTGGTTTTTTCTTTGGAAAGTCAATGTGAGATTTGTAACTAAAAAATTTAATTAACAAGTATGCTAAACAATACTACTCTATGTTTATGTCAAATTTTAGTCTTACTTTTTAATTTGAAAAGGTGTACTTTTATTTCTTTATTATTAATGTTGTTAGTTCTATTTAATAAAAAATATTTACTTGTTAAATTCAAATAATGATTCTCTACCAATGGTTTACTGATAAAATATATTTAAATTTTAATTCTTTTAATATAATTATTATTTTTATATTTTATAGTTTAATCATATTATATTAGTATTTATTTTCATAATCATCGCTCAAATTTGTTAACTGTGTTAAGATTAATAAAAGTGCACTACTAACATTTAAGTGATTAAACTAAAATTTTTGGTGTAAATTTTGAATACCAATACTAAGTAGGTAATATTATTCATTTGTTATTCAACATTTTAATGATTAAATTTATTCCATGACTTTGGCAAAAAAAAAAAATTTATTCCATGATAGCTGACACCTCACCATGTTTCTTCCTGTACTCTTTTGGTGTGGTATGTGTGTGTGTCAATGTCAACATAAATAAATTCATATCGAGAAACAAAACATCAGAATATACTTGGAAGAATTCCGAATAAATCTTGATTATCAAATTAATTAAAAAATAAGATCTACCATTATATCTTTGTATAAACTCAGTTGCATGTCGAAAAATTTAGTTGCATAATGTGAAAGTTTAATTGCATATAACGTAAAGATCAATTACATACTATATAAAATATCAATTACATAATTTAAAAAGTTTCATTGTACAATTAATTTATCAATAGAGGATTTATCCTCAATTCTTTCATATACATGCATGCATATATGTGAGGCAGTGTGCTTAGACTTGTCATACTTGTTAGTTAGTTGATTTAGATTGAAAACCATTTTTTGGCTAAACTAAATTAAATGAGAGCTAGTCATTATGGAGGTTAGACTCAAAATTAAACTAAAAACCGGAATGGTTTTTAGAAAATTGGATAGATTTTGGCCTAGATGATAAAATGCTATAAAAATTTAAAAACCCTATAAAAGAACTAACCCTATCAAAAAGTCTAATATATTGTCAAATTATTTGTAACCATACGGTGTTGTTTCATTTTTTTAATCAATGGTGTTATTTCATTGAGAACTTCATATTTTGTGATATTATATATTATGTTGACAATTAAATGATATATTGCTCATATATATGATCATAAATGTGTGTAATTATTTTTATTTAATTATTCACCAATTTAATTGATTAGTTTTTTCAGTTGGACGTCCTGTTCGACTTTTAAAACATTACGACAGAAGGGAAAAAAATGAAGCATTAATAATATCCATAACGTGCATTTGCTCTTCAGATCATATCTAGAGCTATATATATATATATATATATATATATTATATTATAGAGGCTACTCACTAGCTATTATCGCATGTGATTCCTTCTGACATGTAACCTTTTTTATAATTCTTTTCATGGTCATTCCTGCATCATGCTGTGTATTTTGTAAACAATTAATGCATGTAGCATCACTTTAAGTAAATACCTTTTCAGGAATCAATATAATTCATTTTTTCACTAAAAAATTCACTCATTTAAAGTTTTTGTTCAAATTACAATAATGCCAACCCCATGTGGATCATAGGCACACAAATCGCATGACAACTGACAAAATATTATTGCTGGAATAAAATAAAAATTTCATAAATTTAATATAAACAGACAAAATTCAAAGCAATTAGTAGTGATATATATTGATTAATTTCAATAGTTGTATAATATATAGTAAGAAATTGTGTAAGACAAGAAGAATCATGTGTAGCTATTATACACTAATAAAATGTTATACCATTCTCCATGTGTAAAAAGGCCAATTTATAATAGTTAAATGAAATAAATTTATATCGATTGTGTAATCGGTATATGAGTAGATGGTATACAAAGTCTTGAACCATTTACACTGATTTTTGAATCAATTTAGCAATAGACTTTTTAATCCCTGCTGTTCGTAACTGGTGTAAAAAAAGTTAGCCAAATTTTTTCTCAACTTTGTGTGGTTTTTTTTTTTTTTTTTAAGTTTAGACGACAGGGGCAATAAGTCAGTGATTAAACCCCAAAACTAATGCTACAAAGGGCAGATTTTGTACCACTTGACCCAAAAGGTCTTGGATTCTTTTTCTTCTTAACTTTCTATTCACACTCAATCACATCTCTCTTCCTCCCTCTCTGTCTCTCCATCTGTCTGTTTGAATAAACGAGTTATCAATATCAAATCCATTCATTATCAGCTCTCAAGGAGATTTAATGCTTCGCTTTTGTAGCACAATTGCAAGGAAGGAATGAGATGCAATCAGCATCAACTAAAGAGACAGATCAACGTGGGGGTGATTAATTACTTGTTTGTTTGGTTATATATATATATCGCTATATATGTTGGAGAGGAATTGTGGGAGTGGGACACACACACACATATAATCAGATGCCTTGTATGTATGCAGAATCAAGCAATTGAAAGGGCCTTTCCACACAAAAAAAAATGTCTCTCTCAAGATTAAGAATCTGCAGATTTTCATGTTAATGGGTATAAGTATTTTATCACTCAGAGAGGATTGGATTCCGCAACTAGGCATGCATGCATGCATACATACATACATTAATGGCCAACCTGATGCATCTCTCAGTATTGCTAAAAGATAAATTCCATGTGTTCTTCTGGCAAAAAGAATTCATAGATTTCAAACACAATTTCAACAGTGAACATTTAAAATTTTCAACTGAGAATTTTTAAATAAAAATCTTTTTTTAAGTATGATGGTTAAGTGACTATTTATATTTTAAATTTTGTGCACATTAAAATAATTTCTTTAAATTTCTTTCCAACCCAATTCGTAGCCCACTCATTTGTTTTGTAATGGGTTCGGGCTCTTCCACAACTTAGCACAAATCAGTTTAAATCCAAAATAAACGGGCTGGGTAAAACCTGATTGAATTAGGGCAAGTAGAGCCGGGAATTTAGGCCGGGCCCGTAGGGCCGGCCTGATTAAGCCCAATTAATTGGAGGGCCGGGCCTGTGATTTTAAACTTTCAGAAGGAAACGGGCCTAAAAGGGCCAGCCCTAATGGGCCGAGGGCTTAAAAGGGCCAGCCCTGTAGGGCCGAGGGCCGGCCCTTTTAAGCCCGCTATAATTTTTTTAATATTTTTTTAAATAATTTATATGTATTTTACATAATAAACATATTTTAAATTTATGATTTTGGTTTATTATTTGTTGCAAAAACTTAAAATGATGATGATGATGATGATGTTACAGATGAAATACTTCATATTTTTTATCTCGCCAAAGCAAAAGCCTTCTGAGCCTATTCCTAGTGAAGCTTGGTCAAATGCAAATATTCTTAAAATTTGAAAATAGCGATAATAATTGATGATGAAAGAAGCTTATAATATATGATTTGTGAACTTAAGTTTAAGACTTTTAGAGTGTTAATTATTTTTGATATAGTTATTTAGATATGATTTTATATGTTTTTGAGTAAGAAAATTATATTGTGTTAAAAATAGTGTTTTTTCAAAAAAAAAAAAAGTGAACAGTGCAGGCCCGCGGGCCGGGCCTGGAGAAAAGTGGGATTTTGGGAACTAGGGCCTAAACGGGCCCGCACGTTTAGGCCCTAGGCCCTATAGGGCCGGCCCTATTTCCCAGCTCTAAGGGCAAGTTACAGGTTAGCTTGTTTAATTTTTTTTAATACTCCTCCTAATTATATGGGTTATGGGTTAGCCCGTTTATTAATTGTTCAGATTTTGATGCTTTCAATTCTTCATGGGCATTAAAATTCAATTCATTCATTCTTCGCTTCTTTGGCTGGTTTTTTGCCCCCTTCTCTTAGTTTCTCCTTTTTCTTAATAATAAAACCAAGTTTCTATCAAATTATCCAAGATTATAATATCAATACCTAAGTGCAAAAGAAATGCCTACAAAACATACAATGATCAAAGAGAAAGAAAATGAAAATGAAGTTCACAATGAAGCTGTACCAATCAGTCAAAAAAACCATTCTCTCATCAAAAAGTTACTGTTACTTCCCAAGTTTTACTCTTTCAGCCATTTCTTCACACGTTCAAATCACCAATTTTTTGTTCGAAGGACCCCTCACAAGCCAAAAACAGAGCAGTCCCCTAAATATTCGTAAAGTGTTCAAAATTGAAGTTTAATTCCTTAATCTACATATAAGGCACTAAAAAATCTGGTATAGAGTGTGCAAGAGGAGAGAGAGACTGATTATTGCTGTGGGACTTGATATGAACTATGAACTACAAAGGATTTAATTATAAAAAAACTCTTAATGAAATGAGGAGTATAAACTAAATTATCATCATCTATTTTACGACTAAAAGTTTAGGTGAGTTGAGATCTTAAGAGTAAAAAAAGCTCAAATGAGTTGGGTTCTTGAGGGTTACTAAGGCTAGGGCATATCTTTGGGTTTAAAGAGTATTTACATAAATACTTATAGATCATCTATCAATAAAGTCCTCACATTAATAGCAAGATGTTAACTTAAGACCTGATTAATTTTAAGCAAACTCCATAATAAATTAAATTAGGGACATGAGAAAATCCTAATAAATGACCCTAAAAAATGTAAAAGGAAGTAGAAGTGTTGCATCATTTCAAAAGGACACAGAAGTGCAAGTGCTCAATATATCATTTATGAAATGTAAAGGAAATGACTAAAATGACCTTCTGGCAATTTAAAAAAAATGCTCATAGGAACAACGCTCTCGCCTCCCCTCCCACTAATCGGTTTTGCCATTGTAATGATGACTCTCAACAACTATTTTCGGCGTCATCGTCATCCTGATCGTATATAGACAACAAGAGGAAGAGGTGATGGAGTGTAAGTACTAGGCAAACAATAAGAGGGTAAGAGTGAAAGGAGGAGAAAGAAAGAAAGAGCAAATAATGATGGACACAGAGAGCAAAAAAGTTCTTGTATATAGACAGTGACAGGAGGAGAAAAATAGATAGACAGAGGGAGAGATGGAGGGAGGAGGAGGAAGACAGGAGAAGGAATTGTTCAATGTCATGAACATACTGGTCTTTTGTGTGGATGATGAACTTTCATTCGAATGAAGAAAATGGTTCATTTGAATGAATAGCACAAAATACAACGTGTTATCCTCTGACCTCATTCAAATGTGTAGAAGATGAATTTTCATTTAAATGAAAAAAAAATGGTTCATTCGAATAAATAGTTTAAAATACAATGTGATATCTCCTACCTCATTCGAATGTGTTGAAGATAAATTTTTTGTTCAAATGAAAAAATGGTTCATTTGAATGAATAGTATAAAATACAACATGATATCCTCTGATCTCATTTAAATGTATTGAAGATGAATTTTTCATTCTAACAAAAAATAGTTCATTTGAATGAATAGTACAAAATACAACGTGATATCCTCTAATCTCATTCGAATAAAAAAATGGTTCCTTTGAATGAATAATACAAAATTTAATGTGATATCGTTTGACATCATTTGAATGTGTTGAAGATGAAGTTTTTATTCTAATAAATATATGAACTCAATTCTTTTTTTGTAAGAAACAATTGACTAAATTACATAATTTAAGAAGTTGATCAAAATTGGTTGGATACCGTAGAAAAGGTATAAAGTTGTAATTGCCAACATAGCTCATTTATGTGGAAGAAAGGGAATGTGTTATTTGAAAAGAATGTTTGGGAATTAAATACAATTCTACGTGCCATATGAGTAATTAAATAAAGATGAAATGAAAAACCAAAAAAAAAAAATAAAAAATTGAAACAACTTGGGAAAAAGGGAACATGTCATACTTAAAATTTGTCTTTTGTAAAAAGAAATGGAGGGAGTACACACACATATATATTATCTATTGTCTTTAATATAAATATTAGATAATTAATCTATAGATATGAAGAAAATAGGTAAAGTTAGTTATTTATAATAAATTTACATTGATTTTACTATAATACTCTATTTAATTAAGTACATTACAATTACACTGATAGAAATCCTCCTACTATATGTAATTAATAGGGATATTTAAAAAAATAAAATTAAGAGATAAAGTAAAATGAAAGTTTTATATTTAAGGTCAAAATAAACTTGTCTACCACCTATGTTTAAAAGCATGGGTAGCATAAAATATCTTTTGTGTGTGTAACCTAGCAGGATGTGGAAAACATTGATCATTTACTATGTGTTTATTCATGAATTTAAAACTCATTATTGAGCATGTTTATTGGGAATGGTTTCCCTACTAAATGATGATTTCTTAAGGAGAGCTAATCAGATTGTAACTTTCTAAATTTGATATGAATAATCCACATTTGATTTTTTTTAAATGATAATTTCTTAAGTAAAAAATTATTATTTTTTTTAACAACGACCAATAGTTAAAAGATTATCTTTATTTTAGATTTAATATATGTTAAAATAATTTTTTTAAATATAGATTTTTAGAAAATTAAATCTGAGCTATCCTTATCTAATTAGTTTTTCCTATTAAGCACTATAAGCAAAGTCTTTAGTAGGGAAATTTATTCTTGTATATTGGGAGTGAGAAAAAACATTGGATCTTAGAATAGGCTTGTGCTAATAGAAATTGGATGACATAGCTTAATTAATATGGTGACAACATATCACCACAAAGCCTGTTACTTTATTTTAAGCATATGTATCCTTCTATTGGAACCGGTTCGGGAAGTCATCAAAATGATGAGCGTTTCCAGCTCATCAAATCTAAACTGTTTATATATGATTATAGATAGTCTATATTTGATTTTATTAACTAGCATTTTTTCAATAAAAAAATCATTATTTAAGAATATAATGGTTTAGAGAATGGCTTTATTTGAGATTTATAATCATTAAAAGAATTTTTCATAAAAAAAAAAAAGAATTAAATCTAGACCATCTAAATCTAATAGGTAAGAAGTGCTCATCATTTTGATAATCACCCAACCCGTTCCTCTCCTATTAAAATCAATAGCGTTCGAGGCACTATCCAGTATTGGTCTCAGCAAAGATTCAACTTATCATTCACTATATTTTTATATTTTTATGTTTTTAGACACATGAAATTTTTAAACTTATTATTAACACTTACATATTATCTCATGGGGTATGAAAAATATAAATTTTTACTTCTTATGCATAGCTTTTTTTAATACTTTCCTCTTAAAGTTCACATGAAATGCAATCCACTACATGACATAATAGATGACGTGCAATACATTGCACCATATTATGTAAGATATCAATGGTTCATGTGCATTGAACTTTTTTTTTAACCACAACAGAGTCAATTCTATTAATTACAAAAAAAAGGTAATACAAATATCAATAGCACCAAAGCCAAATAAAACTCTAAAAAACAAAACCTAACATTACAACCTATAAGACAATCTTAACAAAAGAAAAAAAAAACCTGGTTACAGCCTATAAGACAATAACCTGTAAACTATATCAGTAACATAGGTGGTATTCGATTTCATTCACATCTCACTTAGCCAATACCTTCCATCATTCCCATATCCTCACTTTCCATCTCGTTCAGCTCATTCTTCGCCGTCTCAGATTTGATTCCCACCTTAGCATCAATTTCCAGCATCTGACTTAAAAGAGGTGGTGGTTTCAACACCCATCCAATCTGGCACACCCATTTGTTGCAACTCACAGCTATCCAGTCAGCTGCCTTATTACTCCTTTGTGGTACCAAATAATTTCCACATTCGTTACTTCAGCTAAGGTAGAAATTATCTCCTGCAGCTCCCACCTTCCTCTCCAATCTATTCCATCAGTCAACTTCTTCATACAACACCAAAATACTTCAGCACAATCCACCTCTATGATAGTTTGGGTACTGTCAGATTCTTTCATTACTCTTAATGCTTTCCTCAATGCAAGAACCTCTGCTATTACCCCTGAATCTACTCTCACTCTTTCAACAAAACCCCATAAGAATTCACCATCTTCATTCCTGCACAAAACACCAATAGCGGCCATATCTACCGCATAAGATCCATCAAAGCAAATTTTAGCAGTACCTGGTCTCAGTGCCTTCCATCCTTCACAACTGTTCACCCTAAGAAAACCTGTAAGGAGTTGGATAGCTTGGTGGCTAGATTTTGGTGTAGTGGAGGGGAAGAGGGAAGGCAATTTCACTGGAGGGCTTGGGATTATATGACAAAAGCAAAGAAGGGAGTAGGAACGGGATTTTGGTAATTTGAAGTCATAAATACAGTATTTTTAGCAAAGACTGCATAGAGAGTGATGCATTACCCGGATGAGCTGTAGATAAAGGTGTTAAACGGAATTTATCATCCTAACTCTTTGTTTATGGATGCCAAGCAGGGAGGGAAGGCATCTTGGATTTGGAGTAGTATATTAGAAGGAAGAAAAGTATTGATGGATGATTTGTACTGGGGAATTGGTAATGGGGATGATGTAAGGCTCTGGAGGGATATGTGTGTAAAGGGAATGGATTTAGTGTTAGCTGAGTGTATAAATGTTCTAGAAGAGAAGTAGGAATGGAAGGTAGCTGATATAATCCAGAATGGAAGATGGGAAATGGAGAAGTTGCAGGGCCTAGTGCCAGAGGAAATTATAAATAAAATCGAGCAAATACCATTAAACTACACCCAGAAAAATGATGAGGTAATTTGGGAAGGGGCAAGAAATGGGAATCATGCAGTTAAGAGTGGATATTATCGTACAATAGCTAGAAGGAAGAAAGTGGATAATAAGGCAAGTTCTTCAGCTCTTTTACCAAATGAACTATGGAAAGGTTGTTTAAACGAAAATGTTTCCCCTTGGAGTTATGCCCAATATTTAAGAAAGAGCTAGAGTTTTTAGAACATGCTCTATTTTTGTGCCCCTGGACAAGGAGAGTATGGTTTGGTTGTAGGTTGACGCTAAGATTTAAAAAGGAAGGCATGAACAGTTTGGTGGAATGGTGGGGAAGAAGGATAGCAGGAGACAAACTTTTTTATGGAACCAGGTAGCCTACTTTGTTTGGGTGTTATGGTTGATGTGGAAAGAAAGAAACAAAATGGTTTTTGAATATAAATTTCCAGACCCGTTGAGGGTAATAAATTTGGCGGAAAAGGCAATTGATGAATACTGAAAAGCCAAAGTTTGGGTATTGGAGAACAGAAATGTGCATTGAACTGAATTGTATAAAACAAATATAATTTTACTTCAATATATATATATATATATATATATGGGCGTAAATAGCTTCTTATGACTTATCGTATGGCTGTAAATAGGTGCGTGTGCTTACGCGCTCACAAAACATGAGTTTAATGAGCCCATATTCCCACTCACCACAATGGGGCTAGAAGGCCTTTCTTATCCACACTAAGAAGGTTTTTGATTTGTCCAGACCCTTTGTTTCAATATCAACAACAGTTTGGGTCTCCAAACTAATCCCCAAGTTATTGGGCCTTCTATTTCTTTAATCTTAACCACATAGCTAGGATTACAATTTTCAACCTCCTTCGTTAACAATGTTTAACGAAAATGACTACTCCTTTGTAATTTAACAATTTAACGACTCAAAATTTAAATCCTCACATGTGCCTACATTTAGGGGCTACTTGGTATGAGAGATTTGGAGGGAAGGGGAGGATTTGTGAGTTGAATTTAAAAAAATTGAAAAACTGGAGTTATAAAGAAAATGACTACTCCCTTATAATTTAACGAATCAAAATTTGAATTCTCATTATAATATGTCTCACATTTAGGGACTACTTGGTACTAGAGATTTGGAGGAAAGGGGAGGATTTGTGAGTTGAATTTAAAAAAAAAAAAAATTGAAGAAGTGGAGTTATAAAATTTTAACAAATATAAGATATAAGATAACAAAATGGGGTTATAAAATTTTAACAAATTTTAATCCACTTCTTTATATTTACCTTCATTCAACTCAAAAATTTTCCCTCCCCTTCCCTCATACCAAACAACCTATTGGATAAAATTGTCTCAAACAAAATTACCGGATACATTTACTTCCTCAAAATTCTTTTCAATCTTAACGCCAGAGTCCTTTTCATCTAATTTGTCTCTACAATTGCAAGAAGGCATTAATGGATGGTGAGACAAATGGATTCCAAAGTTGTAATTAGAGGTTATCATGAAAGAGGTATAATACATTAGTCTTGTGGCCGCTCAAATTTGAAATTCAAAATCTTACATGACTTATGTTGGGTGGTGAATAATAGATGGTCAAAAAATTTTTAAAGAGGTACTTTCACTACTTTAAAGATTTCATGCGATACAATCCACCAAACCATACGGCATAACAGGTCATGTGTGGTGCATTGCACTATGTTATGTAACAGATGAATAATTATTCATGTGCATTGAACTTAATTGTATTAAAAAAAAAGATATAGTTTCAGATGAATAATGATGTTCATGTGCATCAAACTGAATTGTATGAACATCGTTCAATGTTTAACTTCAATGTGATTTTGCAAGAAATAAAATTAAAAAAAATAAAAATCTTCCTATTGTATAGTTATGAGTAAGCGCATGCACTAATGCGTTCACAAACATGAATAGAAACTTCACTTTACAATAATAGAAAGATATTCCTTTTTCTTATTTAATAATTTTTTTTTTATATTGTAAAGTTCACTTTCTTGACTGAATAATAAATTCCGAAAGCACAACACACAAACTAATACACATTTGAACTTGTGAATTGTGCAAATTCACCAAGAAGTTGTCTGAAACAAGACTGTTGGTAGGATATAGGTTAGAGTTTGTGAAATGGAAGATATCAAAGGAGAGACATAGAGGAAATGGATACTTCTTCTGGGGATACTAAAAAAACCCATTTAGCTGATGAAGCAAATCAACTTTCAGCAGATCATAAGATTCATCAAGGTGAAGATCTCAAGAAACTCAGAGTAAGTTTGTTTACTTTTGTGGAAGTGATTGTGGTTGCAGTTAAATGAAGTTACATATTCCATAACTTGTTCAGATCAATCAAATGACAAGTATTATTTAAAAAAGAATCATTCCCTTAGTAGATCTACAGTTCACTGTATGGTTTTCAAGTTTATTAAAGTGTATATTTTAATTAATGGTGTAAACTACTTTTTCAATATGATTTACGGTCAATGAGTTAAGTATATAAAAAGAATTTTATCTTGTAAACGTATTATCCTAATTCCATTGGCCACATGCCTTTTAATCTAACCTACTCCCAACTTGATTAACTCAGCGGGTTGGTCAGCTTAGCTTTCACAATTTTTTTCCTTCTGCACCCAAAACAATGCCTTTTTGTGCATTATAAAAACTTAAAGATATAAAGAAAACTCGAATATAATTCATATTAAATAGTCAAGCTTGAGCTTGACACTATCAAATGTAAATGGTGGGTTACTCTTATTCTTGAATTTGAAATTAGGAAGTAAATATCTTTCTATAAAATAAATTTAATTGTATGTGTTTATTTCCCTTTCTATAATAGAGTTTAATTGGAAATATCTTCTATTTAAATACTAATTTTTCTATACTCGAATATAATATTTTTGTACATTTTAATTATCAACTGTCTAATCTCTAGTTGATCAAATTCACCGACTTACCTTTAATCAACTATTGTCTAAAAGTATTGATGGATACGATTTTAATACCTTGTTACAATCAACTATTTATTTAACGAAGTCTTGTTAATTGCTTTTGCAGGTTAAGGGTGTCTTCCTTTGTGCAAAATATGAAGCACGAAAAAGAGAAAATCTTTTATTGCAATTTGAGCTAGAGGCCCTTAGAGACATACGTGATACTCTTCGAGAGCGTGAAAGAATTAACGGTAAGAGAATTTGGAGAATATTAAATTGATTAAATATTTACTTAAAAATCTAAATATCCTCTTGGCACCATCATGAGATTTCTAGGTTGGAGAGAAAAATAAAGAGGTATGGATCTTAAAACTTGAAGCCTTCAGTTTGACTGTCTTATTGGATAAATATCTACTAAAATTAGCGTATTTGGCCTATTTTTTGTTTCCGTTAATTAAATTGTGTAAGTATTAGATATGTTGAATGAAATTTGTCAGAAAATATATTTAATTGTTAGAATTTCTTGGAACTGAACTATTTGCAAAATTTCATATAACATGAACTTGTCTCTCCCATGAGCAATTCATAGCTCTTCATATATGAATATAGAGTTTCCTTTTTATTTCCTTTTAATTTGAGCTTCTTTTAATTTTATTTTTTTACATTTTTGCATCTGAAATTTGATAAAAAAATAATGAAACTTCTTTGAATAATTTAAAAGCTTTGATATATGTTTGAGCAAATTTTCATAAATAAAGTATTAAAAATGAAAGATGGGTCACCAACAATAGGAGGGTAACCGAAAGATAAAAGAATCTAGCGTGAGACAGGTAAACAATGATTATATTGATAAACTCTAGAGAATACAATGAGAGCTAGGAGTTGTTAGAGCGCGAGAGAGAGAATCGTTAAGTTCTTGAGTATCATATATCTATCCAATATATAACTAAACCGGATTAAATAACTCATCTCCTATCGAGGTCGTGTGTCTACCCATTTTCTGAAAATGTAGGGGTTAATTGCTGGATTTGCGGATATAACCATCTACCCCAAAGATTCCATAAGTACTAAGGATAAGTCCATTTTATTAAGAAGTCTTCACGTGTCACCTCAAGATTCCTCCAGTTGGACCTTCTTCAAACTCTTCTCCGAATGTGGACCTGCTGACTGGGCATTAACTCTATCAAGTTCAAAATCATTTTTGGGGTATACAATATATTTGGCATTTCCATGTATAGTAGTTGATGCATTTTTTTTATAAGAGATTTTTATTCCCACATATATTTCCATGAACAAATAATTATTCTTCATCAGAAAAAGCCCTCATTTAATATTTTTCTATATTTTCCTTCGTAAATTAATTCCTTTTTTCTTTATTTGGTTTGAACAAAGCTGATCTCAACGGTGGATGAAAAATCAAGAAGAAATAAAAATATCAAATGGGAAAAGGCAGAGTTGGGGACTTGAAGTCAATTTCTTGGAGATGTACGTTTGGCAACCCAATTCCCCAAACCATGGTTTGGGATCAGAAGCACTATTTTTTTTTTTTTTTTGCTGTTGCCAAACATGCTCATTAGATTTCATAGGAGAATGCAAAACTATTAAAATAAAATGGCTTCTGCTATTTTGGCTTAAACTTATTAATTATCAGAACAATCTACTTTTTTGTTGCAATTAGATACTGCTTTGATCATTAATATAAGACATATTTAAATAATTTGATTGGATTAAAAATGTTAGTTAATTATTATAAACATGACATATTTTTCTTAAAATACACTTATTTAGGATGATTTGGTGGTATGTTGGTCTTTAACTTCATTTATTATCTGTTGCAAAAGCAGAATTCACCGACTTACTAGAAAAATGAAGCTTCATTTTAGCTTTGTTTATGTTTATTAAAAAATCAGTAGAATTTCTTAATTAATACTCTTCTTTACTCATGTTCATGTTTTTCCTAATTTTAATTTTATGTTGGTTCAAATGGAAGGGATGCTATGGATGTTTATATGTTAGGGCTTTAGTCTTCCATGCTTTTGATCCATCAAATAAGAAAAAAGTTTTTAAGAACAGCAGAATTTCTAAATGTGCATGTGATATTAATAAATTTATCTACCACAGTAAACATTATTCACCTATAGGATACATTAGTGTATTATTAAATTATTTTTGAGAGAGTATTAATGGAGGTAGCATGAGAAAAATAATAAATATGAAAAACATATTATATATTTATGATCAAAATCAACTCATCAATTAGATCATAAATTAAATGGTAAAGTATCATCTATCACTCTGATCTTATTCCTCAATTGCATCCAACACCCTAATTTTTTTTTTGGATGCAATTTTATACCTCATATTTTGAATTTGATGTAATTGTATCGGTTAACTTGCCCTTGACTCCGTGGACATGTAGGCAATTTTTTTTCAATAAAAAAAATAGTAAACTTCCACGTAAGCGAAAGAGGAGGGAAGACGACAAGATCTGGTAGCTTGTTCCTCTCCATCTTCTTCAACCCAAGTTGTTCCAAGAAGGAAGCAACAGAAGTGAGGATTGATTGGTCTCCACCATCATCAATGGAATCAAAAGGATTTAGAGGACCGAAGAGGAAGAGTCCACCACCATCTTTCTTTCACTAAAAAAATAGCATATCCAAAATGGGGAACCTCACGACAGTGGCGAAGCTCCATGCTCACTTGAACCTTCCAAACCCCCACTTCACAACATCATAACTTCATCAAGCCTTTCTTTGCATGATTGTGTTCCTGCTCTGCTCTATCTGCTTGAGTTCGCGCACGCACAAACAAACTGAGAAAAGATTCATAGCAAATATTTGGAATAAAAGATGACTCCAGACTTTTAAATTTAGTCTTTTTTAATAAATAAAATTATTTGAGCCATTTAGTTGTTTTGATGAATTTGTTCTACTATACGCTGGTGTGTGTGGCGTCTCTTCTCTTCTGTCACACTCTATGTTCCTACTATCACGTGCGTCTCTTCTCTTCTCATCAATTCTTCGAACCGCCAACACCGATCCGTCATTAAGCAGCACCTTTGTACATTATACTGGAACCAGTTGCCCCCAGTCTAAATGCTGAAGCTTTCAGCAGTGTTTCCAGCTGAAGCTCTTTTTCATTGTTCACAGTTACCAGTGTCCCTGTTTTCCCCTATCCTGCTTCTTGTTCATGTTGCCTTCAGCTGTCATGAACCTTTTGGTTTTGCCCATGCAGTGCTTCCACTTTGTTGCCGGAAGAGCTCGTTGAGTCGATGGACTCTTCCTCTTGGGCCGTCTTGCGCAAGCACGACCACCCTCTGAACCTTCTTGACACCGGTGATGGTGGTGGTGACCTGTCAAAGATTAGTGTCATTGAAATGCTCACCTGAAAGGTTTTTTTTTTTTTTTTAACAAAAAAAATTGCCTACATGTTAATGGTTAGAGGGAAGTTCACGAAATTCCACCAAAAAAAATATATTAGGATACTAAATACCCTTAAGAAATACTATCAGGGTGATAAGTGATATTTTACCCTAAATTAAAAACGAAAGGTATTTATAATAAACGAAAAGTTATCATTCCCAATTAATTCATATTATGGTGTGAGGCCAATTGAAGGCTGTGAATTGAGGTCTTTATAATATAGATATATGTGTAATATAATTTACTACTGATTGTACACAATTAAATAGATCCTTATTATTATGGACTTCAAGAAAAGCAAGGCACATTCATGTGAGATTTCTGTTTTTAAAATACTTAAATTAGTGATGATGAAATTCCTAAGTCAAATATTTAATGGGTATTTAAGTAAAACTCAAATAAATATTGAACCTGTACTTATTTTTTATGAAATGAAATGGTTTTAGTAAAGTTTAATGTAGAATTTTGTTATGATTGCCTATTCAACTGAATTAGATTCAATCATTGTCAAAATCAATTTAAAAATGCTCTCTTAAAAGCATTTTTAACATTTATATAGATTCAAATTTAAAATCTCATATATTTAAGTGATCAAAACCCTTAGTGTTAGGACTTATGACTAATGCCGTGTGGGCCAAAAGTATAATATTTTAGTTAAGAATTAATAATATGCATCACAAATTTTTTGCAAGGAGAAGTGCAAGTACATGGCATGGGCTCCAAGCCCACCTCTCCCAAAAAATAAGAAAATGGATATCAACTTATTTTATATAATATAATAAAAACCTAGTTTTAGAAGTAGATATAACTAGAATTTTGCCCAAAAAGCCATTTGGGCCCAATGTGCCATGAACATGATTTTGGTCCTCTAAAGGCCTTTTTTCGCAATTCTTGACACAGTTTTGACTATGTCAAACAAGTTAATAATAAAATGAATTACTATTAAAGATCGGTCCAGTTAGTAAAAAATTAACTTGCAATCCTCTCACTACTGATACAAGGATTTTGTTTGTAACCAATTTGTTGGTACCTTTACAATTATTTTTTGAGCCTGGAGACATGCTTTAATCCTAAATTTTATTTTACCAAAAAAATGAAGTGAATTATCAATAGAGATTGAGTCCGATAAAAAAATTGATTCATTACAATATGATAAATCGAGATTTAAATCTCATTAAGAGAGGGACCACATTTAGTGATAGGGAATATTTTGAATAAAATTATCTCTAATAGAAAAGTATGCATAATAAGCAAATAAAAGTGAATTAAGATTTTTCATTTTATATCAAATCAACTCTCTATGCTAACACTCTCAAAGGGCCGAAGTCCATATAAATAATTGGCAAAAAAAAAAAAAGAAGTCCGTATAAATAGAATATGTGTTATCATCCTATGTAGTAGTAATGATAATAATAATAATAATGCTAGCTTTGTTATGTCATAATCCTCTCTCTCCCTCCCATAACCTTTGAATTTTTTGGACCTTAATGGAATGATATGTGTATATGAGAGAGACTCCACTAACGTAGATGCCTTTTGTAATTTACATTTAATGTAATGTCGTTTAACGGGGCGAGTTGGATTTTTTTATTTTTTTCGGGGGCCACCAAATCAAACTGCATTAAAGAAGATACTTCCACCTGTTTCAAATACAAAAAATTAATTTAGGTGCTTCTGACTTAATTTAAACCGTCCACAATAGATTTGGACGATCAAAAATTAGTTTTCAAACTTATATTTTTTAGGAAATATATTAATGTGTAGAAAATTTAAAATAAAGATTATCTCTTAGCTGTACACTTTTAAAAAGAATACGATTTTTTTATATCAGCAGTGGAAAATTTTAAATATGAAACTCACCGATATTTTGTTTATATTATTGCTGAAGGAGTTTGCCATTATTTTGTCCTTACCGGGAATGAACTCACCGATAATCAAGTCTGAGAATGCCGTAAAATCGCCGCCTCCGTCTCATTTTTGATATTCGAAATAATCTGATATGGAGTTTGATCAAATCTGATATGAATCTGTGGATATGTGAATCTATGATTTTGAACCTCTTTGCGATATTTTCTTTTGTGATCTTGTTCTTGCTATTGTTTTCGTTAATGTCTTTCGATCTGCATGTATGCATGTGTGTGTGTGTGTGTTTTTCGCTGGAAATCTCCAAGCTTCTTAGTCGGAAACAATGGCTTTTCCACCGGAAAGAAGAAAGTCTCTCTTGTTTATTTTTGTTCATACAACTCACAGCGGGTTTCCATATCTCTTATATGTACACTTGCATTGTTTGCTGAGAAAATCACCTTCATTAGACCCCAAAATCTCCCTGGATGCCAGAAAATAGGTTCACCACCGCCAGAAAGGAAACCTGTATTAAAAAAAAAAAAAAAAAAAAGGGGTCGGCGGATGCGAGCGGGAGAAGGGGAAACCGGGCGGAGGAGGAGGCGAGTTGGGTAGGCTAACCCACTCACCTGGGAAGGGAAAAACGGCACCGTTTTGGGGTGCTTGAAGGGCCCCTCATGCCAGGGAAACGCATCATTTCGCTTAAGGAGATTGGGCTAGCGCCTTCTTGGGCCACATGTGTTATTTGAGAAAATCTGACACTAAATTGGGCCGGAGCATTTGAGCCATGTGAAAAAAACATGTTTTTGTTCCTTGTTTCTGACAATGTGATTAGGCCTCAGATAAAAAATAATTGGGCCGCCTTTCGAAAAACACTTTGGGCCACAATTTTTAATGGGTCGTAAAGTTTGGGCCCCTATTTCCCAAAAGGGTTTTTGGGCTACTGACTTTATTTTTGAACCATTTTATAACTAGATTTAATTTGGGAAAATGACACTCAGATCCCGTGTAAGGGATTTTATAATTAAACAGTCCCACGAAATCACATATTTATCGTCAAGTCCAGCGGGACTTCATTGTAATAAATTCTACATGTTCAATTACCTTTTTGCCCTTAATGTTTTTCATTTTTTCCTTTCCATTTTATTTGTTGCCCCACCTTTCCCTTTCCGCTGGATTCACCGCTCCCCTTCTACTCTCTGTGTCTCTCTCATAGTCCCCTTCTGCTCTCTATTCACTCTCTCTCTCTCTCTCTCTCTCTCTCTCAGTCCCCATTCACCGGAGATGAACCTTAATCAATTTGCATTGGATTAGAGGCTTTCCATGCTATGCTTCCAATATAATTCGTACGGTCAGTTATTGAGTTCTATTTCCTGTATACTGTCATACCCACGTCCATAACGATGCTTCTGTATGAAATATGGTAGCAAAAAAAAAAAAAACAAAGAAACACTTGTGTATAAAATATGATGCTGCTCGATATTCGAACTGCTTGCAAATTGAATCGTAACCTCTTTTTTGTGTCTCAGGAATAAGTTTGACGGACGAGCAGTGGTCGGCCTTGAAGAAGAATATACCTGCCATAGAAAAAGCCATCCATAAATTGGAGTCGAACATATCTTATTAACCAAAGGTTGGTATTTTTTGGACAAAATATGCCTTATCCCTCTAGTTTGTTTTTATTTAGTTTAATAAAATATAACCTGTGGTAACTATTGAGTATGGGCTTTTTTCCCCTAAAGGTCTTTGATGTTATAAAAAAGCAAGAGGAGACAAAGCAAACAGAACTGGCTCTGGAAAAAAAAAAAAGCAGAACTGTTCGCAAAGGTTGCAGAGTTTAAACAAATTGTAAGTAGATCATGAATTCAGATGATTATAGCCTCCATTTTAATTTGTGGCTTAGTAAAGAGCTATGTCATCACAAGAATTGATTTTTCAACTTTATGGTCTACATCATTCACAGAACAACGTGATTGTACTGGTTGGAAATAAAATGCATATTTTGTCTTTGTATGAACTTGAAATTTACTGAACATGCAATTTGGCAGAGATTTATTGGTTACACCAATATTCTGTTTATTGAACAGTTTTGGCCCCCTTTTAAGTTGTGATATTCTCTTCTGTATCTTTTGTTTAAAACCCCAATTAGTGGTCATAGACACATTTTTCCCTAATTTCTTCTAGTTGTGGAGTTGTTACTGGTTACTGCTGTATTGCTTCTAAACTTTTAGTCTAAAATTGTTAATTTTGGATTCAAGATCGTAGCCCATGTGTGACTTTTGTGAGCAT
>QFDD01121087.1:0-10298 GCA_006871305.1 Vachellia collinsii
GGGGGGGGGACCCCATCATTCTCTATCAGAACATTCTGGTCCTTCCAGAATACAGAGTACTCAGCTACTAGATAAACAATATGAACGATTCCATGCAAATATTCAACTAATAAGTTTATCACATCAAGTGATCTCCAAAAAGAAGAACAACACTTCTAGCACGCAATACCGTTTATGTGGAACTTAGCACAGAGAAGAATCAAGCATTTTAAATCCAGTTAGATTCTACATCAAAGCATTTAGAGAGCTTTGATGATAGGAAAGAAAGAAAGAAGCAGCAATTTCCATGAGCAAAACCTTCAGCAAGAAAATGATTGCACATAATATTCACAAGTGTTTTCACCAAAAAAAAAAACATATTCATAAGTGTTTACGGAAATTTCGCATCTTTTGAGCTTGAAGATAGCCAAGGGGTCTCCTCGGTGAACTTTACAGCGAAGCTTCTCTTCACCTCTTAACATAGGACTCGCCGCCGCCTCTTATCAGGGGACTCGTTGCTCAAGGGATCCGAACCGGAGGATCTATTTAAAACGGGCATAATTTATTTGGGCCTAACACCATTCTTTTGTGGCCCATTCTAAAAAGATACAATTTCATTAAATTAAATAAAAATATAATCTTGTACCAAAAAATAAATAAATAAAAATATAATCTTTTACCAAATGTTTAATGTTAATTGTCGATGTTAAGTTACGGAGAAAAAACCAAAAGTTTTAAAAAATATAAGGATAAAAATCAAAGTCTTTAAATCTTCATATTTATGATTAATTTTGTTCTTAATATATATACTTTTAACGAATTTTGGTTTTGATTTATATTTTTAACATTGTTAATTAACATCCTTAAATAATGAAGTTATTATGAAATTATAAGAATCAAAGTGTATGCTTGGCTCTTTTTTAGAAATGTTTCTCCAAGCACTTTAATGTATTTGAGATAAAACTCTTCTCACATACTTATCTCAGATTGCGTACAATTACTTTTTAAAAATTATTCTTAAATATGGGGAAAATCAATTGATATAAATCTGAGGGACTAAAACCGATTCATGTAAACTTGGCGGCAAAATGATATTAACAGTGGTCCATCCGTGTCATTATATCGCAGAGGTTTAGACCAGCCAAAAAAAAAACAAACAAAGAAAAGAAAGAAAAACTCCAAGATGCTCATCAATTAAACGGCACCGTTTTATATAACTGACGCGATCGTGGCCGTTCGTTTGGGTGTAACATCCTCGCCATCTGGCATCGATGAGTTCGGAGCTGCGATGCAGGTGACGTGTTCCGGTGTTCGGCGATGGAGGTCGGCGTAAGGTGCTCCGCGACCGTCTTATTCTGATTATCTTTGACTGAAGCTGCTCATTTACTTTTTATTTGCGGGCCCTGGCGGATTAAAGATGTCGTTGGTAGAATTAAAAAAAAAAAAAAAAACTCTTCTGGCGCTCAAGAACTGTACGGACAAAGTGTACGAGTCTACATAAATAATGTTCCTAGTTTTTCGATTCTGTTATAGTGGTAAGAAGTTCAACTCCAAAAGATGAAGACTCTGTTTGCTTTCTTTCCTGGAACTTCACACAGATGAACTGGTCTTCTCCATGGCGATGTAGCTAAGTCGAATATCAGAAGCTTCCACCGTCACTTTGAAGTTTAAAAAAAAATGTTGTTTTTGGATTGGGGCTGGTTTGTTTTATTACGCTTGGATATTTAATATCAGACTTCATTTCGCGACAGAATTGTTCAAAAGAAATATGTCATCATCTTCTTCTAACTACTACTGCGCATTGCTGAAACATTGTTGCGAAGTCCGGAACGACATCCAGGTAAAGAAGCTCCATTGCCAAATAATCAAGACTTTGAGAATCCCGGAAACCTTTCTGTTGAACAATCTCGTGAGTACCTATGGCAAACTCAGCAACATAGTCTATGCGCAGCGATTGTTTGATCAAATGCCTGAGCCAAATCTCTTCTCATGGAATTCTATCCTTTCTACTTATTCCAAATCAGGTAAAATTACTGACATGCAAGCTGTTTTCAATAGAATGCCAAGCCGAGATGTTGTGACATGGAATTCACTTATTTCTGGGTATGCTAGCATTTCCATTGCTGACTCGGTGAAGGCCTATAATTTAATGTTAAAGGAAGGGTCCAACAATTTAACTAGGATTACGTTCTCTACAATGCTTATACTCGCATCGAGTCATGGGAGTGTTAATTTGGGGCGGCAGATTCATGGGCATATTGTTAAGTTTGGTTTTCAGTCCTATGTTTTTGTTGGAAGTCCTTTGTTGGATATGTACTCAAAAACAGGCTTCATCTCTGATGCAAGGAAGGCTTTTGAGGAGATGCCTGAGAAGAATGTGGTTATGTTTAATACTATGCTAACAGGGTTACTACGATTTGGTCTGCTTGGAGATTCAAGGCAATTATTTTATGACATGCGGGAAAAAGATTCTATTTCTTGGACTACAATGATCACAGGCTTTGCCCAAAATGGTTTGAATAAAGAAGCAATTGATTTATTCAGAGAGATGAGATTGGAAAATTTAGAGATGGATCAGTACACATTTGGAAGTGTTTTAACTGCTTGTGGAGGTCTTCTCGCCTTGCAAGAAGGCAAGCAAGTTCATGCTTATATAATTAGGACTGACTATAAGGATAATATATTTGTAGGTAGTGCTCTTGTTGACATGTATTGCAAGTGTAAGAGCATAAGATCAGCAGAAACAGTTTTCAAGAGGATGGCCTTTAAGAATGTTGTATCCTGGACTGCAATGTTGGTGGGTTATGGACAAAATGGTTACAGTGAAGAAGCTGTTAAAGTCTTCTGTGATATGCAAAAAGACGGAGTCAGGCCAGATGATTTCACTCTTGGAAGTGTAATTAGTTCATGTGCCAACCTAGCAAGCATGGAAGAGGGAGCCCAATTTCATGGCAGAGCTCTGGTTACTGGTCTACTTTCTTTTATTACTGTTTCCAACGCTCTTGTTACATTATATGGCAAGTGCGGGAGCATTGAAGACTCTCATAAGCTTTTTAATGAAATGAGTGTCAGGGATGAAATCTCATGGACCGCCCTGGTTTCTGGGTATGCCAAATTTGGTAAAGCCAATGAAACAATCAGGTTATTTGAAAGTATGTTAGCTTATGGTTTGAAACCTGATGGAGTTACTTTTATTGGGGTTCTTTCTGCTTGCAGTAGAGCAGGATTAGTAGAGAAAGGTAGACAAATATTCCAATCAATGATTAAAGAATGCAGGATTGTACCAATTCATGATCATTACAGCTGCATGATTGACCTCTACAGTAGAGCTGGGAAGTTGGAGGAAGCTCGAAATTTTATAAACCAGATGCCTTTCTGTCCTGATGCAATTGGTTGGGCAACCTTGTTGAGCTCTTGCAGATTCTATAGGAACATGGAAATTGGCAAATGGGCGGCTGAATCACTTCTGGAGTTGGAGCCACATAATACTGCTAGCTACATCTTGCTTTCAAGCATCTATGCTGCAAAAGGAAAATGGGAAGAAGTTGCCAAACTGAGAAAAGGAATGAGGGACAAGGGACTGAGAAAGGAACAAGGATGTAGCTGGATCAAATATAAGAACAGAGTGCACATTTTCTCTGCTGATGACCGGTCAAATCCATTTTCAGATCAGATATATTCTGAGCTTGAGAAACTGAACTACAAGATGCTGAAAGAGGGTTATGTGCCTGATATGAACTCTGTTCTTCATGATGTTGAGGATTCAGAGAAACTTAAGATGCTTAATCACCATAGTGAAAAGCTAGCAATTGCCTTTGGGTTGATATTTATTCCTCCTGATCTTCCCATACGCATAGTTAAAAATCTGAGGGTTTGTGGGGATTGCCACAATGCCACCAAGTATATATCTAAGATCACCCGACGGGAAATTCTTGTAAGAGATGCTGCTCGGTTCCACTTGTTTAAAGATGGAACCTGCTCGTGTGGGGATTTCTGGTGACAGGCCTGATTACTACATCTATTTAAACCCAACATTTGGAGGAATTTATTTTGAAAAGTGATGAAAACTGCAGGAGTCATTGTGAATTGTCATATGAGATCACTTTTTCAATAGATGAATGAAATTACTTATGCATATTTTGAACTGCCAAATTACAGCCACGGTCCCTGCAATAGCTTGAGTTTTTGCGCATCTTGATTTGAGAGGGCTAGATTCAACAAATGCAGAATGTAGGACCTTCTCAGAAGTCATTGGAAGCATTTATTGTAGCAGATGCTCAATTTGCTCATAATTTAACCAGAAAAGCCAAGTGAGATACAGACTTGAGAAGAGTCACTTGGTTAATTCGTATTTATTCCTCATCTTAGTTATGTTGCGGTAAGTCATATTCTACTTCTTCCTTCATCTCCTCTAATTTGAGCTCAGCAAGCAAGCACGTGTGGTTAATCTGAGACTTGATAGTTGTCCTGTTTTTTCATCAAACTAGAAGAAAACTTGAAATAATATATATTTAACTGCAAATGAAGCTAACAGTGGTAAGAAAAAAGATAAATGGAACAGTCAATGCCTTGTTTTCTGAAGCTGTAGGGCTTACACCGATTTCTGGAAATATTTAGTGGTCACCATACTTGGCATGGACAGTGATACAAAATACTGAGGTTCTTGTCATGGTTGATAATGTAGGGGGGAGTGGTACTCGTTAGGTATGCTAACAATAAGTTGGACTAAGATGTTTAGATATTATAAAGTTGACAAAGTTTCTTTGGTGGTCTGGTTAGCTGATGAGTTATCCTTTACAGTTGGGTCTGGCACCAATTTTTTCAATCACCAAAATTTATAAAGTTCAAAATTTTAATTTCTCATATTTCTCTGTATAGTTGATAGGCTTTTAACTTATAGTTTGTAACTCTTCCCATTTTAAAAAGAAAAAAGAAAAGGAAATGTGACTTTTCCCTTAATTTAAACTGAACGATTTATTTGTGATTTTTTTTTTTTAAAGTTATCTTTTCTGAAAGCTTTCCTTAGCTGGAGACAGACTAAGAGCATGTTTGGATTAACTTTTGAAGAATAATTTATGTCTCAATTTACGTAAAAATTATTTTAGAGAATAGATTTCTGGATAATAGCTTCTGAAAAAGTTAGAAAGAATAGCTTTTAGAAAACCATAGTTTTTACTCCAAACCATGGTTTTGAGAGTTAAAAATTATTCTGGAGAATCTGAGTATGTTTGTCTATCACTTTTTGAAATCATGGTTTTGAGCCCAGAAGCTATTATGCATTTTCAAGACATATTTGTCTACCACTTTTTAAAACCATGGTTTTTGGGCCAAAATCATAGTTTCAAATTGGAAGCCTAACATGCTCTAAGTCATTGTTACTGAAATTTTATCATGCTGGAACATTATGATTGTGCAGTATTCCCAATATACTGATTCTTTTTATGTCATTCATGTGCATTTGCCCATTTTCCAAGCATTGGGATTGAGCTGAAAATTTTGAACTCGAAGCTATTTAAGATTTAGAAACTTTAAATATAAGTATCGTGTACAGCTTCTGATAAGCATAAGTGAAAATGTAATGAGTGCCATTGTCCAACTCAACTCCCAAAGGCATCTTTAATAGAAAAATCCTGTGGATAATAAATTGTTAGATAAAATTCCGCTGATTCTTAGAACAGATTAGAGTTATTCTTGCAAAATCTGTGTTATTGTTTTAATCACATAAGTAAATACTATTTCCAGCACAGGGCATATAATTGAAATATTAGGATCCTTGGCTGGGTCCATGCCCATTGGGCCGTGGCATTCTCACAGAAAGAACAAGAAGAAAGGAGAGAAAGGAGAGCGGATGTGAGGAAAGGTTTAATCTGGACTTGGTAGAGAATTCTGTTTTTTTCCCTTGTTTCTCATTGTCCTTTATATTTTGCTGCTCTACTCTGGCTTGGCTACCCTACTTGTGTATTCTCATTTGGATGGAATTGTTTCGCTGAATACTAAGATATACAGTTTTTTTAATGATTGGAAATGGGAAAATATCGTTAAAAAGAATCAAAGGATACAACCAATGAGTTAGCAGCAATAAAACTAACGACAAATGAATACAGAGGGATTTTTTGTAGAAATCATTTTATTGGAGGATCAAATTATATTTGTTCAAAATATTATATTACATAAGCTACTATTCTTTTGTATATCAAAACAAAGTTGAATTTGCTTCTGCTGAAGATGAAGAATAAGGAGTGAATGCACGTGGAACATATTGTAAATTTTGTAATGGAATCCTTTCAAGGTTGCATGGATTCCCCTTGACCTTGTTGTTGTTTCTGCATCAGGTTCGGAAGATTTAGTAAAAGAGAATTTTAGAAGAGAAGCAACAATGACATGGTACAAGAGAAACTAATAACTATTACCTGCAACTGAGTACAAATCTCAATGACTTCAGCTATAGGTGCCCAATCACCAAAGTTCCTCTCGATAAATTGGTAAGCAATGCCTGTTTTTCCCCTCCCTACTATAAAGAGTCCACCTTTTATCTCACCTTCTCCTTTGAAGTTATAGTCAATTCCTATGGCCTTTGCACGCTTGTAATTGGCCAGTGCTCGGGGATTCAGCAAAAATCCTGATATAAACTTTTCCTTGAGCAGTTTCCCCCCACCAAGAGCTTTAAAGAAATCCCTACCTCGATCAAAAAGTACTACACCACCCCAGTATCGGGGCCAGAAATCCTTTACCTGCCCCACAACAGTAATAAGTCAAGCAAAGAAGATTTTTTTCCCAGTAACAAACGTTTGAAGTCTGCTAATACCTCTGACTCTATGTGCTCATGAAGAACTGCATATAGTTTAACCCCAAGTGCATCAAATATGGGTTTTCTCGAAAAGAGCTGGTGTGCCTCAGCTCTACACATGATGCACCTGTTCTCAAGTTTAAGGAGCATACTTAGCAACAGAATTCACTTACATGTCAGTAGACAGAAACCTACGGAAGTGTTCAAAACATATTTCAATTGATTTGACCAAACCAGTCTAATCTAATCCAACCAAAACTGATCTCTTAAATGGATTACTTTGGATGGAAGTTTTGTTGAAACAACTGGTTTGTTTAACCAATTAAGGTGCAAATATGTCATGAAAGTTTTCATTTTGGAGCAATGTTGCACCAGAAGGTTTTTTAAATTCAATATTGCCCTAAAAGTTGCAAAATGCTTACTCCATTCCTTTAAAAATCTAACGCTGCTCATTAACATTTCTAATGGTTAAAGGTAACATTGCTCTTGAGAGAAAACTTTTGTAGCAAATTTGCACCTTAACCCTTGATTTAACTTATCAACCTTTCCTGCTTTTATTGTTCCTATTGTCATTGTGGTTACCATAGCTTTTAAGTATGATATATATTGCCTATTAAAAAGAATATATCCGCATCCTAAAATTTAAAACATATCAAATCATAACATTCAATGGCAAGTAAAAAAAAATTGCCTGATATATAAAATCTGACTTGTGCATATTTATAATATGCATAAAATAGTTGTGAGTAGTTAATTGGGTTAGACAATAAATCTAACCCTATACTCCATTGGATTAGAAAAATACTTCAACATTAGTCATAAGTAAGTACACTAGTCATAAATTTATGAGTAATTAATTTTTGAAAATAACCTCGTTAACATCCTTCTTTGTTCTAACAGGCATAGACATGACAACACTTAATAACACATACCAAAAGAACTAGTTTTTTTTTCACGCATTTCTGAATCATAAAATTGTGCAATTTTACCTTATTATCTTCCGTCTAAGGATCTCAAGACTGCTTTTGGTGTGGTAATCCATTCATATTATTGACTTTCTAACTTGTCACTAATTGTAAAATTTTGAATGGTGAAACTTAGGATTTTGACAGCTATGACGCATAGCATATTTGAATTTATTTAAGTGGATCATTCATGTTTTAGTCTACTGTGATAGTTTGTCAAATTTACCCTGGTCGTCGGAGACAGAGGATGACAGCCGGTTTATCTCGCCACAGTTCTGAAGCCTTCATTGGAGGTGTTTTTGCTTTCACTAATGGTTCCATTCCAATCTTATACTCTGGTGTTGCCCTCTGCACTGATATATTTTCAATAGCTGCATATGGAGCTACTTGATCAGTGACAACAGGAGCTTGCACACAGCCACATGCTCTAGGCTCTGCTGGTCCTGCAGCCACAATTCCTTTAAAGATGTATCCATCTTTAATCTTTAGATCAGCCATTGATTGCTCAAGTGATTTATCGGAAAGTGTACTACTCCTTAGATAAGATCTTCTCACGCTATTTGAGCTATAAGACGCATGACTCTTGGTGACACTATCATCTCTGTGAATCATGCTTGCTCTTTTCCTGGTAGGAATTGCACGCAGTTGAAAAGAATCATCACATCTAGTTCTATCCACAAAACGGGCAATATGGCCTCGTTTCATTTCAAACTGGGCTGAAAGATCCATGGAGCTTAGGTTAAGGATTTCAGGAAGACATTTTCCAGATGCCTCCATCTTCTCTGCATATTGCATCAATCCACGATCATGCAGGTATGACCTCAATCCCAGTGCATCCTGAGGTGTGAGAAAGAAAACTTAGGACACAGCACAAGTTGAAGTGCTCATTCTTAATATAAGAATTAGATAATTAGCTATTGGCTACGAATGTGTATTGGTTAACTATTCCTTGATGGAAACCCTTTTTATTATGTTTAATCAGCATAGATAATTTGAGGAAGAAAATCATAAATTTGGAGGGTAAAATGGATTGAGGGTTTACATTTAGGATCAAAATGACTCATTTGTCTCACTCGTATAATCTTATAATTAGAACTAGAGGTAGTTTTTAATTGGTTGAGTAGATCATTCAGATGTTTTAACTATCTGGAATTGTAGTGGATGATGAAAGCTGATGAATGAGAAATCCCCATTGTGAAAGCAACAACACTTGAATGGAGTTGGCCAAAAAAATGAAAACACTTGAATGATAAATTCTTTGTTGGCTATAGGTTTCTGTGGAGGACGATGATGAAATTTGATATGGGAAACTGACCTTTTGCTGTTGTGTCATGTGTATTGCATTCATATCCTCTGCGTTCATCATTTTCATCGTTGGCACGTCATCCCAGCCTTCTTCCACTAATTTTGGAAGCAACCCCTTCAAAATTCCATTTCCTATGAAATCCTCCACTGAGAAAGAGGCCATTCTTTTCTTGCACTGATTGATTGATGTGTGATATCCTTGTTCTCGTGAATGTGTCTAAAAGGGAAAAGATTCGTTAATGTTAACTTATGCTATCTTGTATATATAATAAATCCTTCTCAAATCCAATAGCTATGCATTTGACCTGGCTTCAGGTGGCAGATGTGATTATATGATCTGCTATTGTAGAAATAGATGATAAATTCAAAGTAAGAAAAGTCTAACCAATTCAGGATGCACTCAGCTTAGTATTTTCTTGATCTTTTATTATATTTTCCCTGTCATGGTCATTGGGATATGGAGGAATTTTTTATTCTGAAAAGACATGTAAGAATGTGGAGTAAAACAAAGATAAGGTGATCAATGAAATGAAAGAATCTAGTGACAAGAAAGGGGGGGAAACAAAGTTTGAGAAAAGAACAACGCATCATTTCAAAACATTTGGCAGTTTGAACTAGTGGAGGTCCGGCAATGGAAATACCACTTGCCTTTTTTGTTTAATTAATGGGGGGAAATTAATTTTTTTTAATGAATTGATTTTGTGGAATCAGTTATGTATTGGGCAAATTGATTTTCCTAACAGTCACAAACCTCAGAGGTAGTTTACATTTTGCCGGCCAAAATCTGCTCCTAGCTCCCTAGAAATTGCCAATTGCCTGCCTATACTACTTTGACTCGGCAAAAAAATAATGGAAGAGTAGGTCAAAAGAATATGATTATGTATGAAGTTTATATGTTGATGTTACATTCATTTTTTTTTTCTCAACTTTCTTAGTAACATTCATTCACTTTTGTGAGGACAGTGGATTTGGGCTATGCTTTCATCAAATTATATGTTAATTATTTATAATCCATTGACTTCTTTGAAGCAAAAAAAAAAAATTTCGAACTAGAAATTAAAATAATCAGATTATTGTATCATTTAAAAGGGGGGGAATATGATTCTAGCATTATGTTTCGTATTGTTCTTTTTGCCTTTTTTTTTTTCTTTTTACCCTTGCCAATTTTGAACCCATTTTCGTACAAGGGAATCTTTATTGCAAATAATTCCAACATTAATGTTGATGTCAGCACAATATTGTCTCATTTAATTAAATTAATT
>QFDD01121090.1:0-27194 GCA_006871305.1 Vachellia collinsii
GGAAATAAGGGGGAGCAGGATGGCGAGTGGGGACGGTTTCAACTATTGAAAATAATTATATTATTTTATTAATGAAATTTTAATATGACTGTTGATAAACCTGCTTCTCTGACTTACATTCCTTTTGTTGTATATTTTATAAATTGATTCTGGTTACGGGGACTTAGTGCCTCACCCCGTGGTATTAATATTTTTCAGGCGAGACCTCTTATCAGAATTGTGGTTCAGGAAAGCAGGCAGAGGCTTAAGCGTTAGTAGCTTTGTATGCCTCTGGAACTTTTGGGAATTTTAATGTTTGTATATTGCCATAATAGGATCATCATATTATGTCATATTCAAATTTTATTTTGAATATTTATCTTGGTAACTGTTTGTATAAGATATTTGTGCTGGAATTACATTATGAAAGAATGCGGACTAGTGGGCTGGGTTATAAGCCGTGTGATATAAAGTTTTTGAAAAAAAAAATCATGGTTATTTGTTTAATAATTGTTAATTAAGTTAAAAGCCTTGTTTAGTAGAAAGGGGATGTCACACTCATAATGACCATTATGAGTCCGGAAGGCCGTTTTAGGAATGTCATCTGCCACAACATGAATTTGGTGATATCCTAATTGAAGATAAATTTTTGAAAAATAGGTCGTGTCACATATTTCATCAAGTAGTTCGTCAATATTTAGGATGGTGTACTTATTTGGATAGTTATCTTGTTGAGGGCTCTACAGTCAACACACATGCGCCAAGAGTCATCTTTCTTCTTGACCAATAAAACAGGGACAGCAAGGGACTCGAGCTAGGCCGAATTAACCCTTTTTTAAGGAGTTCTTCAACCTAATGCTCAACCTCATTTTTTTTGGAAGTAAGGATAGTGATAAGGATGAATGCTAGGTGGATAGGAACCAGGAATCAAAGTAATAGCATGGTTGTGTTCACGAAGGGGAGGCAATGTCCCAGGTTTATCAAATATCGAAAAGAATTCAACCAAAATTCCCTCTAAATCCAACTGCCCAGATCCAATGGACCCCAATTTTAGGTTGGAAGATACCATGGACTAGAGAAAAGCATTGTAGCCTTGGTGTTGAATTCCTTGCATTTTGTACCACTTTCCATTTACCCAAAAAATTAAGAACATTTGATTCTAGTTAGCTTGAATAGTATCAAGAGAAGCAAGCCATTTTATTCCCAACACTAAATTTGATCCCACTACTGAAAATGAGTAGAAATCTTGTGCGACAATGAGCCCTAGGAGTTGGACTTCAATACCTTAGCAAACTTGATCACAACGAATCACCCTTCCATCACCAATTTGGACTCCAAAAGTAGGAACATAACAAGTAGGCAAATTAAGCTCCCTTACCTGAGTGTTCGAGACGAAATTGTGGGGTGACCTATTGTCAACCAGCAGCAAAACTTCCTGGGAGTTAATTTTTCTACTCAACTTCATGGTTGCCATAGAGAGTTGTTTGAGAATGGAATTGAATGCAATGTCAATATCCTTTGAAACTTCTTGCTCCAATTCAATGATTCGCTCAAGTGGCTCCAATATGGGATTTCCATCATTGTCCACCTCCATTAGCAAAAAAGTGGTCGAATAGTGATGCCTAGGTTGAAATGGGTCACTACATTGAAAGCTATGTCATTTGTCCCTCCTTCTTTGTCGCTCGGTGTGGTAAAGGAGCTTTAAGGTGTAGTCGCAGTCACTGATGAAGCAGATGCATTGACAGGGGAAGCCTTCACAAGCCCATACGATGTTATGTTCCCTTTCGCTTCACGTGTGGAGTATGTCTATGTGTAAGTGGAACCGGGTCGGGTGAGTGATTGAGTAGGGTTGGTCCTAGGTCCACGGGTGGAGGTAGCTTTTCCTTCATATTCGAGCGCAAACTTGAAGCTTTGAGCGCTGACCGTGGCTTATGAATGCTCACATCGACTTTCAGATCTTCCTTAAGCTCATTCAAGAATACTTTGAGTAAGCAATGCTCTTGCTAGTTTGAGATGCATGCCACCCTATTTGCCCATCTTTGTTGGTATTCCTGCATTGAACCTATTTGTCGAATATTGCACACGTGCTCGTCAAGGTTCTGGTGTTGATCTAATGCTATTTTACTATATGAAATTGTGGTATTTTTAAGAGATTTAAGTATTATATTTATATTTTTATTGAATTTAATTGTATTTATTTGGATTGAGGCAAATGTGTGAAAATAGGATTAAAGAGGGGTAAAAATGTCATACTTTTGTGAATTAACCTTTTTGATTGAATTTTGGAATATAAGATATTACATTTAATCCTTAAAATTCATTTCAGAACACTTAGGAAACATTTGGAAAATTAGAAGTTGAAAAAGGATAATCTCATTTGAGAACCACTAGAGGACAAAAAAGTGGAGCAGAAGTAAATGTCAGCCAAGTACTTGAAATTCAGTAACTCCAGTGAAATCCCATGTGTCCAGAAGCCTTTGAAGAGCTGAATTTTGGAAACTCCAGTGAGGTCCCACGCGTCCAGCAACCAGATTCAGAAATTCCAGCAAAGTCCCTTCATTGTACAACAGTATTTTCAGAGTTTTGGGTCTAATAAAAGCTGGGTTTTTGGGCCTAGGTTTTGACATATGGAGTAAATAAATAAGCAAGGAGTGCAGCAAGAGAGAACGAGAGGAAAAAACGCAAAAAAGAGAAAAAAAAAAGAGTGCTCGCAGTGTGAAAAATCTGATCATTCATCTCCTTTTTTCTCTCTCTCTCTTCCATCATTCTCCTTTGCCTTCACCATTGTCTTCTCCTTCTTCTCCCCTCAGCTGCTGATTTCAACGCACTTGTCGCTTCTTCAAAACTGTCATCAATGCTTTTCATTTATCTTCCCATGGCTGAATTTGATTTGATGATGATGATGAGTGGCTGAATCTGATTGCCTCTTGGAGATGGAATAATGGCTTGAGTTCTTGGAATTAATTAGGGGAGTTATTTCAATTTAATATTTGCCTCTGTTAATTATTTGGAATTCCTAATTTAGGATTGATTATATTTAACTTTGTTCTTGATTAAACATATTTGTGTTTGTTCTAAATTGTTATTACTTGTTTGATTTTATTTATGATTATTTTCCCTATTGATTGAATGAATTATATTTGCTTCAGTGATCACTAGTTTATATAGTTTAATTTAATCAATTTGAATGTCGCGATAGTGCATTCATATAGAGGGTGCAAGCACAATAATTTAATTCAATTCACTCATCAAGTGATAAATTTAATAATACTTTTAAACAATAGCTATAAATGCGATAGTATGAGTAACTATTGATTAAAAATATTAGGCTCAATGCGATTGCTTGAAATTTTCCATTAGACTTGATAATTTTAAAACTCCCATTATTTTAATTAAATAAGGATAGTCATTTACTCATTTCTAAGAACGTCTTTCATATTACATATTTCAAACTATTTTCCTTCATTTATTTCAATTTTATAAAAAAGAAAATTATAAAAACAGTAGTTTAGAATTTATTTTTCTTGCATGCAATTAATTTTAATTAAGAAAATTGATTTTTCAAAACAACCACATATTTTATTGCATTTTAAACTCTTAGTTTACCTAGAGAAGTTGAATTAAGACTCCTTGATAAAAGAATGACCCGAATATTGCATTATACTGCAATTCTTAGTTTAAAATATTTTGCATTTGATCTTAAGGAGTTAAGACACGGTCAAATCAAGTGTTCAGGTGGTCCATTATGCTCCTATAGAAGCTTCAAAAACTCATTCCAATACAGCATGGTGTACTGAGAATTTATCTAAAAAAAACAAGTTGAATGCATCACCCTTAAGATCCATGGATGCCACATCAACCTTGTCATCTTCCTGAGTTTCATGAAAATGGAAATATTTTTCGGCCTTGAGAATCCAATCTCATGGATCGTCTCCACTGAATTTAGGAAATTCAATGTTGGCATATGGAAGTTGGAAACCTCCTCTGTGATAATCTTCATCATTGTCATTGGCATATCTAGTGTTTTTGCCTTGGAGATGAGCTTTGCAACCACTGCTTCCAATGCTTTGACCTTTTCTCTCAGGTCATTAATCGTATCAAGTCATGCAGCAATGGTGGCTATTGGGTCACCTCCCAATTGAGTCTCTATCCCCAAATATCGTGTGGCCACCATTTGGATAAAAAAGCTTGGCCCTGATACCAATTTGTTAAAGCAATTAGAGATTTAGCATCAAAAGGTATAAATGAAAATAGAAAATAGGATACCTTATCAAAGAAGAAAAAGTAAGTATCTCACTTGCTTTGCTAACACAGCCCAAGAGAATCTCCAGAAAAGAATACAATTTATTTACTCTATATTCTAACCTTAAAAGGGCTAAGATATTTATAGATGGTGGACCTAAATCAGAATAATATTCCTAAAGCTGCGGGAATAACAACTTAACAACTAGTGGTTGAGTAATAAGAGCCTTATAATCTGGCTAATAGATTCAATTTAAAATAAACTAATTCAAACTACTTTAAACATCTCGATTTGTTTCCTCACCTCTGGTACGGTAGGTGATGCCTATCACGTCTCATCAATGATACTTTCATTAAACTATGATAATACAATTCTAATAATCACATCACTATAAAATCATATCATGAACTTTCATTAAACTATGATAATACAATTCTAATAATCACATCACTATAAAATCATATCGTATCACATTCTATAGATTGTCAAGGTCATCAATATCATTAATAACCAAACTTAGAAGTTAAAGCATCACATATATGGCATAATTTTGATTTGGAATATAAAGAACTACTTCAAAGTTTCATAAAATCTCTCAATGTTAGGTTTATGTACGGATCATAACATGAATTTAATCTTTCATCAAAATTACCTCTAGGACAGTGATGGCTCAGCAGCTCCATAAGGAAGCATATAATTCAATTCCAGCATTATTTTGAACTAAAATATATAGAGAATAGAAAAGGTAAGGCATAAGTGAGAACAATAACTATTTTGAGACATCCAAAGACTGACATTAGAGCTTCTTCTCTCTTTCCTCCCTTTTTTGGCAATCCATTACCTTTTTTAGGTAATGCAATTCAATAAAAATGACAATAAAAAGGTTTTTGCATAGCTAAAGAATGAAAATGAGCATAAAAGCATACAAGAAAGGCTATAAGATACAAATAATACTTTTAAGACAATGTAGGCAGTATAACATCATGATTGCAGTTCCAATCAAAGCACCTTGTTCAAGTCCTTAACCAATAAAGAAAATGTCTGAATTGCAGATGTAATCTCCCTTGATAATGATAAGCCTAGACGAGTTGCAACTTTCAAGGCGTGCAAAATTCTTCCTACATAGAATTTCACAAGTAACTTCATATTTAATGGGGATGATAACATATCACTGTTTATATTATGCTAATGATATTACCTACTGGGATGTTCCTTGAAAGATAGTTGAGAAGGGATCATAGTTTGTAGTTGAGTTCATATGTGAGCTATGATGTGGTAATCATTGTTTATATTATTGCAAAACCTGTGTGAGCTATGTTTTGGTGATGACAACAACATCTTTTGGAATTCTATTGAGAAGTAAATCTCTCACACATCCACCCACTAAGTATGACTCAAATCCTGCAATTTCTCATAATAATAAATGCGTGTCATAATTAAAAATGGGAGTCGAGGATTTTATAGAGAATGTCTAATGAAGAAGGATTTTGCAAACTAAGGTCTCACCATCTCTTAGGATGGCTTTGAGTGATTTGTCTCATGAAGTGGGGGTTCGTACGAAGAGCAAAACAATGCAAATAGGCAATATAGTAAAATTCTTCATCCCCATTCAATGCACCAAACTAAAGCTTTTTGCCACCTAGGAAAGGTCAAGGAAGCAAAAGACAGAGATGCGATGGTTGAAGGGTAATGGGTTAAAGGATGTAAGTCTTAATGAAAAAGTGCTTAGAGGAGTGCAGGTGGAGACAAAGGCTTACTTAGTGGGTCTTAGTGAATTCCCTTTTCTATCAAACTATTTCATACTGTTACTCGGGTGAAGGTAAATGTATCTGCCAAGTAAAGAAGATGGAGACGGAGGCAAAAAGGGCACGGCCCATAAAGAAAGCGAACCCCATTTCTTTCCCTCACTTCGGAGTAGAGATGGTGAGAGTTGGATCTGAGCTTGATGGGGTTCACCACCTCACGAGAGAGAAGAAGAGCGAGCGAGTCGGGCTCAACGATACGAGTCAGGTTCTTGAAGCTGAGGGGAAAATTCGTCGTCGATTCTAGGTCATCACACATCTTAGGAAAAGCAGAAAATAGCGGGGGGGGGGGGGGGGGCGGCAGAAATCATGCTCATTTCACAGATCCTAGTGCCTAGACGGGTACTCATCGAAGAGAATTCGGTGCACTAAATAAATACCTTCAGCGCCACCTCACCTCCCTGATGCTTCTGTGCTTTCCAATATGACCATGGTCAGTGCTCACATGGCCACTATTCTTTATATTATTCTTCAACCTCATTGTCTTCTTCTGATATGACCATGGCGAGGCGAAAGAAGGGGGGGGGGGGTTTTGGCATTTGAAATGGAAGAGAGGAGGAAGCCTCTATGATGAGGGACGACTCTTAAAAATGGGAGTGCTTTGGATAGTGTGAAAGATGAGTGTAGCAATGGAAGTGGGGAATTTGAAATCTGAAAGGCTTATGGGAGATTCATGTTTTTTCTTTTTTGTTTTGTTGATACGAGATCCGTGTTTTTTCTTATGAACAGTGAACTTAGCGGAAGAGTTTTTAAGTGTATATAGATATAGATAATAGAGTGGAAACAGGTCCAACAAGCAAAGCCTTACCAAGCACGATCCAAACTTGTAATTCAAAGGATAGTTCCAAGGGTCTCCAAAGAGTAACCAAGACCCTTTCAAAAACTCCAAATATCATTATAAGGCACAATTGAAGTTCACAAAATATTTCTCAAAGTATTAGCTAACTTGTCATGTCACTATCGATCGTTTGAGTTTGGTTTGGAACAATAAACAAGCTTCACATGACTCCGTAATATTTAAACAAGGCAAGCAAGGTTGGATGTAAATCACTTTGCTCGTGTACATATTTGCAGCGGTGGGAGGCATAACAATCGGGGGTTTGGCAAAAAGAAAATATATGCACCGATATCTTATCAGAATATTTTAAATAGAAATAAAGTATATATTTTTATTATTTTATAAAAATATTTTTGTTATTGATATATGATTCACATCAATCTTCATTAATAAAAGGAGTGAAATTTACCAATGCATGGATCAGTTCCTTAATCAAACTTTCATTGTGCTCATTCCTAAAATGTCTCATCCAAAACACTCGAAGGGATTGCTGCAGACCGTTTAAAGAAGGAGTTTTGGATCATACGTTGAAAATATCCGACATACTTCACCCTTGGACATCGCTCATTTGTAAGAGCGCTATCTGATCATACGAAACAAAATGTAAACATTTTGAATATCTCTTGGCATCTCAAACTCGTTCGATTTTGCTGTAAATAGTTGGTCATGCACGAGCTTCTGGCATCGCTGACCTTTTTAATTTCATTATGAAATTCCCCCTTTTATGAAAACGAGTGAAACTTATACTTTAAGAATTTTTAAAGTTTACTAATTCTTCTGCTTCTTATTTATATATTTATATTTGAGTCATTTTTTTAGAAAAGAATTGAATCGGAAACAGTCGCAATTTGTTCAGTGTCCAAACAATATGACGATATGAGACTTCGCGCACAGAAGACCGACACGACGATGGTGTTTGCCTCCCTTTTTCATCGGGGTCCAAAATCCAAATAAATATCGAATCGAATTCGAACACAACGATTGTGATGTCGAGTGTGCGCTTTCTAAATATCATCTCCACACGCGTTACGGACGTGTCCCCTCCTCTTTTCTGCGCTTTCCCACCCCGGCTCTCTTCACCACCCACTCTCTCTTTCCCTTTCTACTGATTCCTTCTCCGAATCCTTGCTTCCTCTACTGTCTCTCCTTCGATCTGCATCGATTCCATCGGAATCGGCGGCCCTCGTAATGGCCGACTTACGGGAAAAACGCCGGAGCTCTTCTTCCTGTTCCAGCGAGCTCTCGGTCAGAGTCGAGCATGAAGTGCCTGATGGTGTCGGAAGTGGAAGTAGCAAAGGAATTGGAGTGGATGGTAGTAGAGATGCTGCTAATGGAGCCTCACTTGATAATGATGGCAGTAGCTCTTCAGGTTTGTAAAATTATCTTTCTTGTACTCATCTTCTCTTCCTCCTCCACCTGGATTTTTCTATGCTTTCGAAATTAAGAACAGAACAAAGAAAATTGCATTTGGATTTTTCTCTAGACAACCATTAGTTTTTGGACATTGGTTACATGATAACAGATTCCTTAAGAATTTGTAAGAAAAGTTACATGTTATTGATTATAGTTACCTCTTCCTTGATTGCTAGAAAACTGAACGACTGCCCAAACCTGATCGATATAATCGCTTGAAAATTTCGTGGGAGACGGGATGGGCTTATTTAATTCTTGACTTGTTTGCCGTGCCGGGCGCACTCTCGGGCAAGGTCATTAAGAACCTTTGTGATTCCGTCGAATGGATTATTTACCATTGTGATCCACCCCGGCAGTTGAACTTATTTTGCTGTTGTCATTGCGGCTTATCCTGAGATTAGCTACTCATAGTCATAATAAGCGGGACTGTACGCTAGGATATCCGACTTCCTAGGAACCGACAACCAAGCAAAGGACCAATTCCTTGTCGCACAAGTAGCCAACTGTGGGGATTAATGAAGTCAACAGGGTTGACAAATGTCAGTGAGGATGTAATAGGATATCCGACTTCCTAGGAACCATCTAACAAGCAAAGAACCAATTCCTTGTCACGTTACTAGTCAACTGTGGGGATTAATGAAGTCATCGTGGTTGACAAACGTCAATGAGGATGTAATGCTGTTAAATTAAGGATATCCGACTTCCTCGGAACCAAGCAAAGGACTGATGCTGCTTTCGTGTGTGTGTAATGTATTTATGTTTTTGCGGGTGCGCATGTGTTGTAGAAGTGACAGAGACAATCTGAGGTTTATTATTGTCTTTGAGAAATCTGATATCTTTAGACACGTATCTCTTGTTAGAAAAAGTTTTATGTTCTTTCAGTGATATGAAACACATCTTTCTTTCTTTCTTTTAATTCCTTTTTTGTTTGAATGAAAATTCTTATTCCGAGAGCAGAAGCATTTGATCTCATTCATCATCCAAGACCTGCTATATGGATTTTAATCTTTTTGACATTTGTTGGAGATGCTGTCTCACTCTGCTTCACTGTAATTTGTATTAAAAAACTTTCAAAATAAATATGGCCAAGTTTGGATTTACTGAAGCGCTGTTATGTGGGTTTTAATCTTTTTGACATTTGTTAGAGGTGCTGTCTCACTCTGCTCCACTGTAATTTGTATTAAAAAAACTTTCAAAATAAATTTGGCCAAGTTTGGATTTAGTGACCGGTTTGGCCACGTAATTTCAAAAAGCATATGGGTAGCTATAATGTTTTATCATTACATTTTATTGAAATCTCAATTTTTCAACAAGATTTTGTTGCTTGTAGAATGTTCATTTCTTTTATGAAATGAAAGGGGGCTATATATTTGTTGTGAGGTCACATAATTGTTGGAGGCTTGGCCATCATGCTTTATTGAAAATCAAGCTGTGGAAACAGATACAACCCAAACAACTCATATAATATTGTTCTATCGTATCATTAGCATGTTGTAAAATGATTAAATGACTTTATGGATACTAATGTCATTTTAAAATGTGCTTTACTAGAATCATGGCTGCCTTATGCTAAAGAGCTGATTATTAGTGCAGCTACACTTATTGATGTCATCTTGTTCTGTGTGCTTGTGCATGTGCACGTGTGAGATCTTGGATTTTGCATTCCCCCCCCCCCAGTAACTTCATCATGTCTTCCACAGGCTTTTCATGGTATTTGATCCTTCCAGGATTTTGTGGTTTATAGACTGTCTAAATGTCTAGTTGTGGATCAGTGATGATCTTTGTTCTTTGCTACATTATTACGATTAACTAGATTTGGGGTCTGTGCTATGTGCAGAGCCCAATTCGAGCTAGTTATTATTCATAAGTCAAATGGCTCCTTATAGCTTTTATAGATTATAGATTCTCTTCTTTATGCACAATACACATAGAATAAGTGTTGGTTACTTGATTTGGGTGTCATGGCCTCTCTGTCTCTGATATTTATTTGAAAGTTCATCAGAAACTGCTTCTCTCTTTATTGTTGATTAAATTAGTTCCTCTGTCTAATCCATTGTGAGGTTCTCCATCAATTGCCCTATATCACAACCGTTTTTCTTAATATTATGTTTCATACCTTGACTTTGTTGCTCATTTCTGGCTTATATCTAGGCTACTGATGTTTTCTATTCTCACTCAGGCATTTCTGGAAGAGGGCTGTGTAAAGTGAGCACATTACCTGTAGAAATATCGCATACTGATAAGTTAGAGTCAAATTCAAGCCAGTCTAAGTTGGAAAGGTCGAAAACAGAGAGGCAGAGACATCTACGGCCTGAGGATGCAGCACAAATTTTTGATGACAAAATTCCTGTCCAAGAGAAGGTAATTTACTGTGATCTATAAACTTTTCCCCTCACCCCACCACATGTTCTGGTTTCCAAGCATTCTTCCATCACCCCCTTCTAATGGCTAATGGTAGCAGTTTTATTACCTGGGAATAGCTACCTACTAACCAAACCAACTAAAGTGAAAATAGGTTGGCTTTGATTTCATGTATCCACTAGAATTATTATAGAACTATTATATTCTAAATAGTGGATTTCTGACAGGCTTCCTTTAAGCGTAATTGGTTTTCTTGTGTGGAATGAGGACTTAGTTGGCCAATAAAAACTTCACTGTTCGGAACCTTATGAATGTTGTGTGTAAAAAAGTGGTCAATGTTAGTTTTCAACACTCACCATGCTCTATTTTGACATCACCATCACCATCACCATCTTATATTTTAAGCTTATAGGCTTGAACCCTCAGTTAAATTTTATGATTGTGCAGCTTAAATTGTTAAACAGAATAGCTACTGTAAAGGGTGATGGAACTGTAGAATTTGAAGTTCCAGGAGATGTTGAACCTGAAGCCCTCAAGGCCCGATCCGAACATATAGATAATGTAGTTGATGATGATTCACTTGATGCAACAGACCTTCAGTACATACCGCCTTTACAGATAGTAATGCTTATTGTTGGTACACGTGGTGATGTGCAACCATTTATTGCAATAGGCAAACGATTGCAGGTATATACTCTTTTCATTATGCGTCAAATTTTTCTTGTTCCTTATATTTTTTATGACAAAAAAGAAAAGAAAACACAAGTGTTGTTCATAATAAGGCATTTTATTGAATTAAGAAAACATCTTTCATCAACTGATACATTGGTCCCAGTGGTGATTCATAGAAGGCTTAAGCCTTGGGTTTTCAGGATGGAATGCTGGTACCAAGTCCAGAGTATAAAGAAAGCGCCTCACACCAACATTTTGTCACTATACTCCTCAAATTCAAAAAGAAAATCAGCAATAACTTTTTGAATTTCCTGGAAAAATGTATGCTAAAATATTGGATACTTGCAAATATTACATGTTGCTGCATGATTGTTCTTGGTGGTGTTGTGAAAATTTGGTGTGTTTGAAAGCCATTGTCATATTTTTTTTTCCCGTGATTATGGAATTCCTCAGAGCCTCTTTTGAGCTTCATTCGAATGTGGCTGTGTTGTTAGATATTTTTTCCATTTCTGTTATCATTTGTTATTCCCTATTATTTATTTATATTTTCCGAATCTTTTATTTTATCTGTATTTGAATTACAGACAGAGAGAATCACCTTAGTTATTGAGATTTTTCTTGACCTGGTTTCATTGTAATCGTTCTGTTATGAGTAAAAACACAAGGAAAACACCTATGGAAGATTGATAGAGGCTTCCTGGTGTCATTCACTCTGAAAAAATGCTGTATGAATATCCAATGGTTCTTTCATTGCTTTCATGCTATATGATGTTTGAATTGCCGCGCCAACCTTCTTTACTGATGATAACCGAGTCAGATAACACCTTTGATATTCATGCATTTAATAAAGAATCAATTATGTGGTTATTGGCAAATTAACTTCACCATATTGCTTGTATTCTATATATCTTATAGATCATGCTGCTTCATAAAATGACAAGATAAAATTTAGTGTATATCACTTGTAGATTGTGAAGGCTAGGTAGTCATCGGAGTTGGTAGTTAAAGGAAATTGTTGTGATTCTCTTGGTTTACAAAGGAAAAACTACATTAGAAGACAATATATCGCAGGTAGATGTAATTCTCTTTTTCTCATTTTTATGATCCTCCCAGCAAAACTTTCCTCTTACCTTTATTCTGTTTCAATTCTCCTATAGGTCTTAGTCTGCCCACGTAATATCTTGATCTACATGCATTGGCCGCAATTTAGCAGGTCAAACTTCCAAAAAATTTAGATTGGGGTTCAACATTGAAATGAAACTGGGTGTTTGATGTCTTGATGGCATTTAGAAGTCTTTGTTATTCAGTTTAATTTTTTTTTTCTTTTTTTGGTTATTATCTCCTTCCTTGCACAAAGGGATTTACTAGCAGCTAACTGATATTAAGTATACTTTGATACACTACTCTACCTTCTGGTAGTGAAAGATATTTGTTTCTTAAATTGTTCAAATAACTATCCTAGAAAACATGATGTGCCAATGGATTGCATTATCTTAGGGGAAAAAAATGATGTGTTGATTGAAATTTGAAGTTACAAATTGAGTTCCGTTGAGTTAAAATTGAGGCTTTTATATGCATTTATGTGCAGGACTACGGTCATCGGGTTAGGTTAGCTACGCATTCAAATTTTAAGGAGTTTGTCCTGACAGCTGGCTTGGAGTTTTATCCCTTAGGCGGTGATCCGAAAGTCCTTGCTGGTTGTATGTACCAAAAACTTATGTACATTTTGACTAAATTATCTGATTGGTCAATGTTTGTCAGTCCTCCTGCTCATTGTGTTTTGGTTTCTTCTTTGTGGTTGAAAGTTGAAACTGGTTTAAGGGTATTCTCTGAAGAACCTGTGACTCAGCCTGTTTCAAAGTGCTACTATATATGGTGCATTAGGGCTCCTGCTTACACTATATCAATTTAGCTTAAGTTTTTCTTGATTTCATTGCATCCTTATTGGGGCTTTTTCAAAATCTTTTTTTGAAGTTTTGGTTTTTTATTTTCAATTTTATTGTCACCTTGAAATTTCATTGAGTATTAATTATTTTTTGACAATTTTACCCTTCATTAGTTACAACAGTCATAAGCCAGCTTCTCTCATCCATTACTTTAGGATATTTCAGTCAAATAACATCAAATTTTACTATAAATCTAGACCATTTGATAGCTTTCATAAATTGTGCACATAACCTTAGACAATAGATGTTTTGAAACGGAGGTTGTATGCTTTTGCTATTGTCCTAAAATTCCCTATGGCCATCTTATATGTCTTGTTTTCCATTGTCATTAGAGGAAATGGCAAGAATAAGTGACCTTTGTGATTTGCAAGAAAAGTTTAAGAAAATGGCAATTGAGGTGCTTGGGGAGCCTTGTCTTATTAGATTATTTGAACATTATGTATGTGTATCTTAAATCATTGTAAATATGCTATGTTGACCCATCTTATAATTTTGTAACTGTTACTTTTTTTCAAGTTATGAATAGCTAACAAAATGTATGTCTCCTCTTGCCAGATATATTGTCTTCACCCTAATCATGTTCTAAGTGGCACACTCTTCTTCAAAAGAAGCTTGTTTTCCTGATATGGTCTAAAACAGATAACTGTTGATTTATTATTTGTCATGAATGAAGTACTCTTGGGGTTCAGATCATGGGATTATAGTCTTCTTTCTCTTCTGTATAATTGTTTTTCTATGCTTAATTTCCATTTTCCTTTCTGGAGCAGATATGGTTAAAAATAAAGGCTTCCTGCCATCGGGACCTTCTGAGATACCTATTCAGAGAAATCAAATCAAGGAGATCATTAACTCTTTGCTTCCAGCCTGTAAAGAACCTGATATTGATTCTGGTGTCTCCTTCAAAGCGGATGCAATCATTGCCAATCCACCAGCATATGGTATGTTTTCTTGATCATTACATGTGCAAATATGTTGGGTTGAATTTGTTCATTTACAATTGCCTTTCAAGTTCTTGTGATGAATTAGAATCTGTCAGGCCAGCATGATTGTAATTTTGAATTTATAAATTTAGACAAAGTCTTAAAGCCAGATGGGGAATGGTCGTTAGTAGCTTTTGTGGGTCAAAATGGAGCAATATGCGAACAAGAGAATGCCAACTATGCTTCAAGCTTAGGGTGGTGACTTTTGAAACTCTGCAAAGGGATCCTTATTAGGAATAAAGTAGAACTTTGAACAATAAAGCATGGTCATAGATAGGCTGTGCTTCAAATCTATGATTATTCCTCTCCCTCAAATATTTGCAATGATGGAAAATTGAAGGCTCCTCTTAGAAGTAGAAAACCCTAGGATTTGGTTAGATTTATTCATGTTATCTTCATTTTTAATTCATAGGATTTATGTTATCTTCTAATATAATTTAGTTTGGATTAGAATTTATTTTACCCTATTATCCAAAGATTTGGTTATTTATAGAGTACAATGATATTGTGTAATCCATGTAACCAACCTCACCTAGTGGGATAAGGCTTGTTGTTCCCTATTATCCTATTTTATCTAGGAATGCCTTGTCTTATTTAGGATTATTTTATACCATATTATTTAAATAATTATACCTAGAGCTCTAAAAGTAGCCCTAAAATTTCTTCAATTATTTGATTTTTCCTTTTCCTTTTTTTTATGAATTGAATGAAGTTGAGAATTTTGTGATCACAGCTCCCTCCCTCAAATCTTCCTCAAGTTTCTCTGTTTTCTCTTTCCTTTCTTTCCATATCACCCCTTTTCCTTCTCCTAATCCCCTTCTCCGTTTCACACATGCAATTTTCCTTCAATGCACTGAAAAAACCCAAAACAAAAACGAAAAGCCACCTTCATTTACCCTTTGAATTGATGTTTAAACTTAAACTTCCTTCTCTCACCATAGGCTTCTGCAAAGAATTTATGGCTTGTCCCAATGCTTTCTCTTAAAAGTGCTCTTGACTGATAGAACTCTTTAGTTAAAATGGTAATTTACCTTAGTCTCTCAATCTGGTAACTGATAGACAAATATTAGTTTTGGAAGAAAGCTCCCATATTATTCCCTTGAAGCTTTGACACATCTAAAAAATTTCAGTTTTCTATGATTTCATAATTCCATTATGTGATTGCTGATTTTAAGATCCATTAAAATATTTCTTTTATCACTGTGAGTGATAAATGATCTGGAAAATCTGCCTCAGAAAGAGACCTTGAGCTCCATCAGTAGACTATATTTTCTCATCTATTCCAGTTTTGGTTGGCAGATGCTATGTCATGCTGTCTTCTATTTCAGTGGCTTGGAGTTTTCTTTTCTCATTCCCACTGGATAATACATGTTTTCGTGGACTAATTCTGCTTGTACTTTGTAATTTTGGTTGCCGTTTCCGTACTGCTCCTTTCTTTGATTTACTATGCCTTTTCTGCCTGCTAGTTAATTATGTTTTTTTTTACCTGTCTGAAATTGCAACATCCATCATTAGGGCATACCCATGTGGCAGAGGCACTGAAAATACCGATACACATATTTTTTACCATGCCATGGACGTAAGTCTCATCTTCGTAATGTAATCTTGTTTCATAATTTGATCCAGTGATTTTCCAGTCTACTTTTTTTAATTCATGTTCTTTACCTATTGATTGTGTTAGTTTTAGTTTTGCTGGGGGATTTAAATCTACATTATATGTATTTTTCCTATTCCTTCCAGGCCAACCAGTGAATTTCCACATCCTTTGTCCCGTGTTAAGCAACAAGCTGGTTACAGGGTGAGTTATTTAGTTCATATCTGTTATCATCTTCCTTTATCCATTTTTATTTTTGTTGCAATTTTGTTTCGCTCAAAACTGATCATTTTTAACTCTCAGCTTTCATATCAAATTGTTGACTCATTGATTTGGCTGGGAATTCGCGACATGATTAATGATCTTAGGAAGAAAAAGCTGAAGTTGCGACCAGTGACATATTTAAGTGGTTCACAAGGCTCCGACACTGATGTTCCACATGCATATATATGGAGCCCTCACCTTGTCCCTAAACCAAAAGGTGGTTGCTTTAGATATCATTTTTAATGTTATGCTTATATTGTTTATGATAAAAATAATTATCTTAAATATATATATTCATTGTTTTCGTTCATCTCTCTGTGGTTAAATCAATGAATACTCAAGTGAATATATTATTTCAATTATTAGGAAGGTTGATGACATAATTCTCTTGACTGGCAATAGTTGTATCAAAGGAGGATGTTTCTCAGAACTTTTGTGCAGTTGAATCATGTTTCTCAATATCCAATTTGGATGATTTACTGTTATAGATTTTAACTGTATGGCTAGTGTTAGGAAATTGAAACAACTATATTCTTCAGCTTAAGCTTTTGGCAGGAAGATTAAATCCCTGTTTTTCTTGGTTGGCAGATTGGGGACCAAAAATTGATGTGGTAGGGTTTTGCTTCCTCGATCTTGCATCAAACTATGAACCCCCTGAATCCCTCGTAAAATGGCTTGAAGCTGGTGACAAGCCCATTTATATTGGATTTGGTAGTCTGGTGAGTCTTCTTATATTTTCTTTTTACACCTTTTGTTCATTTATGAATGCTGTATGCTGAATCTAGCTTTAAGAATATGGTTTGGGGACTCATCATTTTTTCTGTGGGTAACAAAATGGATTCTGATAACAAGATACCTCCTCAAGGCATCTATCAATTTTTATCTTGCTTCAATCTGCATGGAGTAAAAAATTAAATTGTATTTTCTATTCGTAAGATCAAGGATCTCAGAACTAGTATTATCAATGTGAGTTAAGTTATGTGGTTATTTTTTCTTATCTATTTTTATTGTTGAATTTGATTGCAAATCTTGAGGAAATTGTAATAAGGTTCGAGTATTAAAAAAAAAAAGAAAAAGAAAAAGAAAAAGAAAAGGCCCAAATACTTGGCATCACAGTATTTTAAAAGCCACCGCTAATTAGTTGCCTTCTGGTTATTATGACTTGTGGAATGCTGGATTTCATATATTTTTATCATCCTATAGTGTCATGGAATTACTGAAAAATTGTAAATCTTGAGTATCATGTTTTATTATTTTGTTTCTATTATTTTTAAGGCAATTAAGTACTTTGAATTTTCGCTACCTGTCGTATTGTGTTGGTATTTGTAATATTCTCTCTAAAATAATGATTTTGGTTGTTCAAATGTTCTGTGCAACTAATAGACTAGATGCGCTGGTTTAGCGTCCTGTTTGATAATAAAGAGAAAGCAGGCTTGTCTTACCTCATTGCTTGTCACTGTCACAATCTTATTACAGCCTGTTGAAGAGCCAGAAAAAATGACTCAAACAATTGTAAAAGCACTGGAGAAAACTGGACAGAGGGGCATCATCAATAAAGGATGGGGTGGTCTTGGGAATTGTAAGGATATTTGCTTATTCTTTCTTCTCCCATTATAATCGTTTATTTATTTATTTTTGATGTGCTTCTTCCCAGTGGCAGAACCAAAGGATTCAATATACTTATTGGATAATGTACCTCATGATTGGCTATTCTTACGCTGCAAGGCTGTGGTAAGGTTTTCTTGTTGTTTACTCTGGTTCGGCACATTATGATAGTAACCTTGATATTGCAGAATCACAAATTTCCTCATGGTTATAATAACGGAGAACTGCAAGACTTGTTTTAGTTTCAAACACATATTTCGTTCTTTCTTTTTTTAACACTCATCTAATGACAAATTATCAAGCAATTTTTTTTAAAAAAAAAAACTGTTTTCAAAGCAAGAAAACAAACAAGGCCTTAGATTTTTGTGGCCTAAAATCATTATTAAAAAAAAGAAGAAAAAATAAAAGTTTTGTAATTCAGTCAAGTCCATCTTGTATTTTGTAATCCTTACTTAAACTTGGGTTTTCTTTAATTTATTGTGAATTCTATTTTATCTTTTCATTTATTTTATTTTATCTAGGTTTAAATTAGTTTAAATGATAACTATTATTTTTTATAATTGTACTCTATAAACAGCCCTGAGGTTGTTTTGATGTTAGTCCTGTTTGGTGTCGAATAATATTGACAATATGTTGTTGTCACTCTCCGAGTTTCTCTACTTCTACCTTCGTTCTTCTCTTATCTCCCCTCCTTTTTCCCTTGTCCTACATCACGTAATTACCTACCTAAGTACGTAGCAGCTGTAAACTTTCATGATTTATGTTTTGTTTTATTAATCAATATATAAATAGATACACAAACACATTCCATATGGTCATGGTTTATCAAGTTTCTTCTAGTGTTTCAGTTTCTCCTGATGGAATTTCATGCATGATTTTTATTGGATAAAATAGTAAACAAAGGTGACATTCAGGTGCATCATGGAGGTGCTGGAACAACTGCTGCTGGGTTAAAAGCTGCTGTAAGGAATTTGTAGCTTGGATTTTTATATAATTTTACTCGGCTATGCTTTCTTCTTATTGTTGTACTTTGTGATAGTGCCCAACAACCATAGTTCCTTTCTTCGGTGATCAACCGTTCTGGGGTGAGAGAGTACATGCCAGAGGAGTTGGTCCTGCACCTATTCCAGTTGATGAGTTTTCACTGTCCAAGTTAGTTGATGCAATAAACTATATGCTAGATTCCCAGGTGAGAAATAAGTTCTCTCAACTAGTATTTATTTAGTTGGATACTACTAAAAGCCTGGAGAGATGAACCTGCTTCTTCTCAAAGAAGATTGCGGGCTACAAGCTTATGGCTTTGTCTATTGGTCTATGAATATGCATCCGTCGTATTGATTAGTGAATTGTGGTTTGTGATTTTTTTTTTCTTTTCTTGTTTTTTTTTTTTTTGGGGGGGGTGGGGGAGGCAACCATTTGCGATGCACAAGGTTGAGACCCTCAGTGTATGGTTAATACAGTCATGGATGCAGAAGCTCTTTGTACTGGATTTCCTTGATTAGATTTTGTTCCTAGTTATATTTGTTGATTGGACTAGTGAGTTGTACGTATAAGCTTCGCTGGTACGGAGGGATGCGGTGTTGTGCTAAATCCAATTTTGATGTATTTTGTCAAATTTAATTCGGTGCATTCTGGAAGCTAACTGCCATGTATCCTTACGAAAATATCATGCCCAGGTAAAGGAACGTGCAGTTGAGCTTGCCAAAGCCATGGAAAACGAAGATGGTGTAGCAGGTGCTGTTAAAGCATTTTTTAAGCAGCTTCCTCGGAAAAAGCCAGAGTCGGAGCCGGAGCCAGCACCCTCAAGTTTTTTCTCTATAAGGAGATGTTTTGGTTGTTCTTGATTTTATGCAATTTGTTCTGTGCCCACCTCCTTTCATCTCTATTTTTAAATTACGATTTTGATACTACAGTCATGGTATGTGCTCAACCCTTCACCCTTACACCATAAGGTTACTAATGATTGTGTTTGCTTTTCTTAACAAAATTCAATTTTAGTGTTAATGCATGTAATTATTCTAATTCAGGATGATTGGCATGTTAAGGGCTTCTATTTTACGTCTTACAAACTCAATCTGTAGATGGGACAAGCTTTGGTTTTTGTCATCTTAGTTCTTAATCTGTGGAATATTATTTCATCTCACATCTTTTCTCAACTATTAAGTTAAAAACACTTAATGACTTGTTCGAATTTTAAAAATATATTTTAAAAATAAAAAAAATAGGAAATTGAAGGGAGGGAGAATAATAATTGGAGTGAACAAGTGGTGATTGGAAATGGAAAGGGACATGAAGGGAGAGGGGGGCGTGCAAGGAGTGGGCAAATGCAAGAGAACGAGGAGAGTAGTTCGGAGTGGCATAGCCCCATAACCTACCAATTCAAAGTGAGTTGCAGAGCAGTGTGGTCAGAGCATTTATGCATGGAAGGGAAGGAAAGAGTCAAAGGTTGAAATGAGGGCTTTGATTGGCCAAAAAAATAAAAAAAATAAAAAATGAGGGCTTCGAAAGTGGGACAATTCATGCCATCCATTTTCATTGGTCTCTTGTGCCGTTACGGTCTTCAACTCAATCAAATCAATGTCTCCTCTCTTCTGTTTTTTAAGCTTCCATCAACTTGTTCCCTCTCGTGCAATTTCCTAGAAACTGTGCTTGCTTGGTTGAAAATATGGGCAAACCTATATAGTGTAACCTTCCCACACCCCTCCCCACAAAAAAAATCCTACCTTTTGGCTCATTTATTGTTGGTTTGAATTTAGATTTTTAATTGTAGTGTTATTGCCTTGCTTTTAATGTTAAGACGGCATCTAATTTATTACACTGAAGGATAAATTTGGGAAGATATTGTTTTAGCAAAATTAAATAAGGAACTGGCTTCTCTCCTTTTCTTTCCCCTCCTTTTTCCCTTCCCATCACCTTTGATTATAATTTCAATAGTTCACATTTAACGTTTTATGAAATTACTTTTATAATTTTATATAAAAACCCATTAATAAATTTAAAATGTTAAAAGTTGATCTGAACGGTCCACGAGAAATTAAGAAAAATAAAAATTTACAAAATATTTTTAATAGTGATCTATAGCTCTGAACTTGGAGCTGTGAAAAATAAAAATTTATAAAAATAGTGATCTATTGCTGTGAAAAATAAAAAATTATAAAAATTCACAACTCAAAATGTTTTCCCTTGGGAGCGAAGTGGAGAAGAAGGGAACATGGAGTTGGAGGGGCAATAATCATGAATAGAAGAAGCCAAAGAAATGGTAATGAAAGGGCGAAGTTGTCAGGCACAAGTTGGGAACTATGGTGTTGCATATGAAAACAAGGCAATTGATGGAATGATGAGATGTTTAGTTTGGGAAAAGCAAAATCTCTCTTATCTCTTCTCTTCCCATTTCCCAAGTCCATACACATCTCTCTATTTATTGCAACCGCCTGAGCCGTTCTGAACTGCCTTTCCATCTCTTTTACCCTCCTTTGAATCTCAGAGCAGAACATGGAGATGGAAGATGAGGAACAAGTAGCGGGCAAGGTTGGAGGAGGAGGAGAATGTCGAGTTTTCGAGTGCCAGTTCTGTTCGAGAAAGTTTTATAGCTCTCAAGCTTTGGGAGGACATCAAAACGCACACAAGAAGGAGAGAAGGGCCGCGAGGAAGGCAAAGAGGGCATTTGAGTACGCATCTGCTTCTCTTTCGTCGTCTGCAATGCATTTTGGGGATGCCACCCATCGAACGGGTCTTGTGAATCCCTCCATGTTCCTCGCTTCTCACCATCAGGTGTTTGAGCATTTTAGTGCGAACGTTGTGCCTGCATTTGGCGGGAATGCTCTGTTTTGTGAAGGTGGTGCTGAGGAGACAGGGTTTGGGGGTTGGCGCGGCAACGTGACAGTTGCAAGCGACGGTCACGGCATTGGCATAATGAATAGTTGTAAAGAGAGAGATCAAAATCTTGATCTGACTCTTCATCTTTAGATCTTTCGAGCGAGTGAGTGAGTGGTGTTTCTGGGTAGGTTCTTTCATACTGTGTACTCTGCGTGGAAGACAGAAGCCATTGTTGTCAATGACTTGTGATGTTGCAGAATTGATTGAGAATGATCAAGTTTGAATAAAAAGGTGATCCCATTAGTTATCATTAGCATTATCAGAATACGGTACGATGATAAATCTTCGCTTTCCTTATTTTGTCGTAGAGTATTCTTAGGCTGTTGTATCCATAAAGGAAGAGAACAGTGCACCGTTGACGTTGGTTGGGGCAGTTAGGGTCTTAGAGGTCTAGTGTTGCAGAGAGTGTTGAAGCCTAGGCCTAGAATTTGATTGGCCTGGGCAGGCTCTATGGCAGGCAGGCCTATTCTGCAATGAACAAAAGGAAGGCCCAAATGAAGGCTTCATTATTGAGAAGCTAACGCGACGGAGGGCATTATGCAAATTGGTGAAGATGCATGCAGGTGCAGATATATGATGGAACAGCACAGGTTAAGGCCAACGAATTAATTAACAAGAACAAAAGCTGGCATTAGTCTTTGAGGCATATTCCTACTCAGCCTTACAGCAAATCTCATCTATTCATCATTCATGCATTACTTACAAGTTACAAGGAACGGACATGCTACCATCATCTGCAATTAATATATTACATTTTCATGTCACCAACAAATTAATTGGTCACACTACTCATACATGCATGTACCATCATTTCCCTCCGCAAACAAAATTAATCATGAGCCGAATATATACCGCGTCCGTTTTAAATCCATTCCTCATTTACTCTCATAATATGATTGTTTAACTAATTATTAAGACCCCTCCATTTCCGGATTCTATTCTAATTTATACTAAATCACTAATCATTGCTTTCATCATCATGTAGTGCCTCGCATGTCTTCTTCATTTTAACACAATTGACTTGTTCCCATACCCACACACTAACCGAACGCGCCACTCCTTGAACTACGCGTGGCAGGATGTACTCACCTACCTCAAGATTCTTCCATTTTTTTTCTTAGAAAAAAATTAATAACAAGAACATGCTTCTGATGCATTCACTTCTCTTGAAGAATACTGTGCAGGCATATCATCTCCTCGCGCACACAAAGGTCAAATTTTGAAGGATCTCATCTTTTATATATATGCGTAACCCTATGCATATCCTAAACAATACTCTGCCCTCAACTTGGTATTGACACGTACGAATGAACTGGTGTTGCATAAAGTACACACAACATAATAACACAAATATATATATGTTATTTATTAGATGGCAATATATATAATAGCATTACGCATAATGAAAATAACTATTTAAATGCATACAGCTATTTTTTTTTCCATTGGGTGCAATCATATTTGAAATATTGTCATACACTAGATATGATCACATCTCCTAATGGAAATTCAAATCTTAATTCACCATACTATAAGGAATTAATCTATTCTTTTAGATACAGTCACATTCATCAAACATCTTCATTTACAAACACAATCTCAATGAAATTTACTTCATACCATGCATGCAAGTGATGTGTGTATAATATATATCCAAGCACATAATGCACCACAGTTAAAGAACTATAACCTTCACGGTATTAACAGCCCCACCATCAAGCACCAAAGTCATATTACGACTTCCTTTTAGATATTAATTATATATAGGTGTACACAGAATACCATATACTAATAGTACTATTTATTAATGTATTCGTATGACCAAATTTTCCGGAGGGAAGCACGCAAGTGTGTTCATCAATTAATCATCATCACGACGGATTAACTGCATTTATTTAATTATCTTTTTTTAATATTTTTATAAACCTAGCTATATCATATGACGTGTATCAAACATGGCAACAACATAACACACATAAGCATGTTGCTTTCGAGAAAGAGCTAATTACTTGTATGATATAGTTAAAGATAAATAAGTGCACTAATTAACTTAAAATGGAGCTTTGAAAGAAATCAAACTTAATTGTATTGTTTATAATATGAAGCCGGTTCACACTTCATAGTATTTACTTTGTATTTATTCTTAATTAGCTAGGTCAAAATTGTTTAAGCCCGCTCTGGATTCTCGAGTTTAATTGGCTAATTAATATTGTCTTTATTGGCATGTGAAACCGTTAGGGCTCTAACCAGCGGGAGATAACTTGTTCGCATGTCATTACCTAATAATATTGTCTTTCCCATTGGTGCATACACACTTTAATTCAGACTAATTACATTGTAGTGCTTCGATTCTATTTATAAGTCATTCATAACATATTTTATATATACAAAAAACATTAAACTTCAGTAACTAAGTTCTAAAATTCAAAAACATTTCAACTTTGTCATTATTTAATTTATATTATATAGAAAAAATAACGATGAGATCCCATGTAAGAGATTTTATAATTGAACAGTCTCAAAAAATCACATAATTATTTTCAAATCACATGAGTTGTTAATGTTTTAAAATGGGGTTGTAATTAACAGCTTCATCTCATTGAGTGAAGTTGTTAACGAGACTTGACAGTAAATACGTGATTTTGTGAAACTATTTAATTGTAAAATCCCTTGTATGGGACGTCATTGTAATTCTCTCTATTATATACCATAAGAATAAAGTCAACACATTAATAAATAAGCTTAAAATTGTACATTTCCTATGAAAAATTTAATGATGTAATTTATAAATAAGATCAAAAAATTCACACTCTGCAGCCTGCACTATATAAATAAGACTAGAGGGATGTATCCAGTTAACCTGTATATATAGAGCTGTTTATTTGCAATAAAAGTAAAATGATTTATTGATTTGCAAGCATGTACTATGACACCTAATTTTGTAGGTTTGTTAATTAGAAACTTAATTAACTGTTGTTTGGTTTCTTCCCAATTAATCCAAACTTGGCGTGGGAAGGGAGCTTTTAGCTATGTATAACAACCATACGTTCCTGAAACAAGCAACGATGTCTATGAGTGATCTACACATAAACTTCAACTCTTAAGTTATTATTAAACAAGCAGATTATTTATATTAATTATGGATGAAGCCATCAGTAAACATTACCTATTTAATTAATTCCTATGGCATTATATATAACCATTGTTTGAATGCATCATCCTTTGATATTATTTCAATATATATATTGGTCTCCTTCTCAATATATATTTTCCATCAATCTCTAATTCTCTACTGATTTTTTTTGAATGCAACATCTACTGACTTGAGTAAAATAAATTCTTCTTCGCAACTTTTTCCACGGATTTTATTTAGGTTCGGTTAATTGATAAAAGTATAAGCCATATGAGTCTAAACAAGATGAGATTTTATTATACCCGGCCCGACCAATCAATTAGCGAAGGACATTTGAACGTGAAATTGTACATTTAACAATGTGTTGTAGGTTTGATTTGAACTGCCTTCATAAAAATTCGTTAAAAATTATCCAGGCTGATGTGCCATGATTACTTATTAATTAGGTAAGCGGAGCTTAGTTATAATTAAATATATAGTTGATTAATTAGGATTTCAAAGGCAGCATGAAGCTTGAATCATGGGAAGGCAGGGGGTTATAAGTATGAGAATCAAGCCATTGTTTATTACTTTATTTGTCTGATTACAAATTATAAAAGAATAATTAATTAGTAGCTCCCCATGTGGGGTACCTTACATGTCTGTACGTTTGTGGCATAGGAGAATTCTCTGATCTCCAAATCAAGCTTCAATAATAGAGGGGAAAACCAATTTTTTTGGTTGATTAATTTCAGGGTCTTCTCAGTTTAATTTGTTGCAAATGCAAGCATAGTTACGCCGGCAATTAAAGGCTATATATACTGGCCAATCAAGAAAAAAGAAAAACTAATTCTGAATGGAACCACAAAGGCATGTAATAAATAGCTAGATTAATTAATGAAATAGGGGGGAAAATACAAATAAACGCCTTCAATAGTGCCACAAAACTAGCATTAATCATGGCCTGAAGGCAATTGAGTATAAGTGTCCCTTGGGTTTAAATTACTCATCGAAGATATAAATAATGGAATCATTTTTATTAGAGGATTATCTTATTAATTGATTGGAAAGATAGCTGATCACATAATAATAACGAAGACTTTGAAGGCGTTAGAAGTTTCTTAATAATAGCGATGGAGTGTCGGTGTCAATATTATTAGTGAGTGATATATGTGGCATGTATGTATGCATAATTTGCAAGGTTTAAAAAACCGGATCAGGTACTGAACCGGTCGGGGCAATGGGTCAAGGGTTAATGGGTCAGATCGGGGTCAAACCGGGGTCAGACCGGCTTATTAAAATAATGACATTTAATTGATAATATTAAAATATAATATTTTTAATAATGTATAATTTCAAAATATTCATCTTTATCAGTTAAAATCTTTTAGTTATTGTAATTAATAATCATTCATAATAAAAAAAACATAATTAAAACTCATTCATCAACCATAAAACATTAAGAATTAATCATAAAAAAATCATGTTTATAGTAAAAAAAAAAAGGGAAATGAAGAAACGCTATCTAATTCTTCCATTCGTCAGTAAATATTAATAAAAACAATAAAAAAAGAGGAAAATTGCATTAAGGTCCTATACAAGAAAATTAATATCAGAAAGGTCTTAAAAGTTGCTGCTGATAACTCATTTACTTGTCAATGATGCTCTTTTACTTGCTAATAAAAATCTTTTAAAACCTTTTTAATATTAATTTTTTTTGCATGGGACCTTAAAATAATTTTAAAAAAAAAAAAAGCAAAGGAATCACATTAAAAAAAAAGCAACAAAAAAAAAATATATATATATATGACCCGGTCAACCCGGTCCCCGGTTTTCCATTGAACCGGACTGGACCATGGACCGGTTCACCGGTCGAACCGGCAGGTCCGGTCCGGTTTTTTGTTCCATGATAATTTGACTTCATATATATATAGGTAAGCTTAATTTATTTTTCTGAATGATCTATGTGTGTGTGTTTTTTTTTGGGGGGGGGGGGTGGGAGGCAATTAAAGATGAGATCTTATGTGGTCGCAACTCACAAGCCATGACCTTGCTCCATAATTATGCGCAAAACTTTGGGACGCACCATTATCCATATATGCGTGATTATTAATTGTGACTCTTCATATGTTGATTAGAGTCTCATCAAACAAACAGCTTAGCATTCTACAACAACTTCTGCGCTTGTAACAAGGGTCGCAACTCCCAAATTGAAGAACAAGACCCATTCACCAAAGCTTCCATGTGAATCCACCATTTAAAAGAATGATTCCTGATAAATTTCTTTGAGATATATAAGAATAAACTCAAGGAGAGCACCATATCTCTAACCTGATAATAAACAACGTTGACATGCATACAATGAACAAACAAATTAAATATCCATCCAACTCAAAGTTGATAGATCATCCAGTACCCAATCAATAGGATCCCGAACAACCAAGGAACCAGCCTCACTGTCCCATCAGTAGGAGATCGAAAAGGCACATATATAGATACCTCAAACCAG